>CAJUYG010002957.1:0-23980 GCA_910591675.1 Galerucella calmariensis
AAAAACAAGTCGACTAATATTATTCAGGGTGGCGCCCACTTACCTTTCTTGCTTAACTTTAATTACATTTCTTAACTTGATTTATTAACTTATTAAATTCATTTGGTTTCTTAACATCATTTATTATCTCATCAACTTCAATATAACTTCAATAACTTAAATAAAGTAGGATTACCCGCGAACCGGTAAGACTACTCCCTGAATTGATATTAGTTTGGTCTCCGAATTCACGCCTGAGGTGCTCTCCACATTGAGTCGCCGTTACAGTTTATCTTGCCTTATTATTTTAAATAAATAGTAGGTTACAGTTATTTAGAGTTTCGCTGACCGTCTTGAACTGTGATAACGTGAAATTTTAAGTTATTGTTGTATCATCCACCAGTATCTCTGCAATCTGACATTTTATAGAGCAACAACACAGATCGCAGCATTTGAAGCCCTGTGACCAACAAGAACAAAGTCCATCACTTCCAGCTGAAATGTTTGTTTCAGCTGTATGTATCTGCTCCGAAATAATTGAAGCACAATATACTATTATAATATTCATTTCATGTTGATGTTAATGGAAATATTGAATATGTCCGAATCTCCATTGAGACCATTCCTTCACCTGCTCTTTCACTCGCACAATATGCTGTAACAATGATGCCTTTGCTGGGGGTATTTTGTTCACTGCCATATTTTTGATATCTAACTCCATATCTCACTCATTTTCCATAATTATTGTATTCAAGTATCAAATGTATTTTTCATTTAAATGTCAAGCTTTATAGACCGTCAGCTCGCTGCAAAAAAGCGTGATGGTTAAACGTATGCCGCCTTGAGATTCGGTAATTTTGCTCATTTTCATTAACAATCAAGCGAAATAAATATTTGCCCGTGGGGGAAACGACAGATAGTCCAGTAAATGAAGGAGGAAAAAAAGGCAAAGTTAACATTAATGACGCCCTGTTTTCATCTTTCGGCTGGAAGTTGCATTTGGTACATCATTAAACATGAGACAAAGTTTTGCATGAAAACGCGTGCGAGGGCGGAGAAAATGTCCCCAAAATACCAGGAAAATAGGTTTTCAGCCAATATCTCCTAAAATATGGCAGTTAGAGATTTTCGGTTTAGATAAAAATTGAAGTTCAGGTCATTTTCTACAAAAATGGTCCTCATGATTTTTCTCGCAACATTATTATTTTCTGCAAAAAAATCGGGTTGAAATACCGGAAATTTTTAAAACTCGTGAAATATGCAAGTTTTGTACAAAATTTGAGCTGGGGGTGTTGGAAATCCATTATTTTCAATGTTTTGGATTGTGGAAACCAATTGTAGATGGCGCCACCACATTTTACAGATTGGGAAAATCCTCGGTGCCATAAATGAGCAACCCTGTAACCAGACACTTTTGATGGATATTCATGTTTCCGAGGGTCTTGTTTTCCTCTCAGATGAGGCCTCAAGATATACTTATTAGGAAAACGGGCTATAAGATTAATTCTAGCGAGATGGACCTCACCAGTGGACCTGAATCTAGCAACAATCAGCTTTGCACATGTGGCAAAAAACTGAAGTTCATTGGGCTTTTGGTAAGGAAAACTGAAAATGCCTCAAAAGTGGAGAATATTTACCCATAATACTCAGCAACAATTTCTTGCAGATTCCCCGCAAATTTTCGCAAATTTTTAGCAACCAGACTAATTGAGGTTTTAGAAATAACGAGTTATAAACGTTCTCCATGTTCCATTTATTATAGAAAAATATATATATTTTTAATTTATTTATTCATTTATCAACGGGAGAACCCAATATAATGATACAAGAATAATACATTATAGACTAAAATATTACATAGAAAGTTTTTAACAAAAGTACAAGAGATTCGCGGGTTAATTGTCCGTGAATTGATGAAAAAAGTATATGAAAACACATTGCAATTATGACATAAATCTGTTCGTCACCAGTCATTATCTGATTCTTGGTCAAGAACTTCTTCTGGGTCTACAGTTTCCTCTAATTCTACCTCTTGGGATAACATATTATCGCTGTCTTTATAATTCGAACACTGGCGTGACTAACACGAACCACAAATAGATGAGCAGACGACACGAGTGCCACGTAGAGCACAAGTGCGGCGAACGACGGAGGAACGAAAGTAATAAATTATAGCGTATACATTTAGATATACTGGTTTTTCCCCGGGGTATCAAAGGTATGACTTATATACATCGATGGAAAGGTGGGAATTCCCCCGTTACACTAGTTAAGGTGTTAAAATGTTAGAAATAAAGAGCAGGGAGAAAAAAACCACCAAAAAAAGGCGTTTTTTCCTCGAGCCCGTGTTTTCTAATTTTATTGAAAAATGGACGACTTCGTCAAAAAAAGTAATTGCACAATCGAAAGGTAGACATTCTTAGCTTTCAAATGATGTATCATAGAGACCAATCGGATCATGTATAAATTTTTAATTGATGGTTGTTCACAAAATTTCCCCGCGATCCAAAAACAGCAAAAATTTGGGATTCAATTAACAACGATTGAATGAAAATTAAAAAAAAATTAGGGTATACAAATTTCAGGGATGACAAAGGACCTTATGAGGACCCATAATCAAGAAAATTATGAGTAAATTAGTGCAATACAAAAAAAAAATAGGAACAAATTCCTGGCGAGGTCAAAATTACCCGGGAGCAGAAAGTTTGACCCGTTTTCCGATATGGCCAAAAGAGTCCAGCGTGACTCAATTCACAGGCAGCAGAATGAATTTTGAATAATGAGAAAATATGCATTTTTCACAGGGTTATTGAATAATTTGTCCCCCCGCTAATGTGTAAATACACGGACTGTGCTCTCCGGCATACAGCACAGAAGCTCATTATTCGACGTGCGCTTGGTGCCGTTTTTCTCGAAACCGGTCAAGTTTTCGAGAAAAATCATGGGAAACATTTTTGTAGAAAATTAACTGAACTTTAATTTTCATCCGAACCAAAAATCTCTAACTGCCATATTTTAGGAGAGATTTGCAGAAAACCTATTTTCCTGGTCTTTTGGGGCCATTTTCTCCGCCCTCGCATGCGTTTTCATGCAGAACTTTGTCTCATGTTTAATGAGGTACCAAATGCAACTTCCAACCGGAAGATGAAAATAGGGCGTAATTAATCTTAACTTTTTTCTTTTATTTACTGGAATAAGATAATTTAATTGTTTATTGTAATGAAAAATTGCATTTTGCAATTTCAGTTCCACGTATGCCGAGAAACCAAAGATTAGTTTATGAAAAAAAATCCATCGCGAAATGATCGGCATACGTGCAGCGTGCAGCTTAAGGGCTGGCACACACCCTTAAAAGTGTAACAAATTATATTATCACTAAATCATATCATCACGTATGCCCTTTTGCAATTGGCCATTTTTTGACCAAAAGTGCACATATGTAGAAGGGCATACGGTTCTATCGCGCCTAAGTATATTGACACCTGTATACGCCTGTATCGATTGGAAGGGTATTGGCAATGACATTTTCACGTTCAATTGAAATTGCAAAGTGTAATAAACATTGAAAATTATATATTTTTCAAACGGCATTCGTTTATTGTATGATGCAGACTTTGAAAATCGATTCAAAGTGTGTACATTTTTTTCGATGATGGCAATCACAGTTTCATGAATGCCAAGACATTTTTGTTATTAATATACATAATTAAATGAGTTTATTGAAGGACATACGATTCCGCTGTAACTAAAGTTCAAAATAAAAAATTGAATGGACTCGTTTACTAAAATTTTTAAACTACTTTCAACTGTCGTTGAACAAAGTACTAAGAATAAAAATATGATCAGGTCTAGTACTGGAGTGTCACCTGTCCCTGGTCGAAGCCTGTAGCAACAACGAAGTCACTCTAGGCTGGATCAAGGGCCACAGTAAATCGGAAGGTAGCCACATTGCCGACTCACTAGCCAGGAAAGCAGCCTCTCAAAAACTCTTGGGACCTGGCACTTTCATTGGTCTGTCGGCGTCGGCTATGATTGACCTAATAAAGGAACACTCCCTTGATAAGTTTAAGGGTAGTTGGGACGATGCAGAAGGTTGCAGGCTTGCCAAGGAACTGCTGCAGTACTCGGACAGCAAAGTAGCCAAAAGATACGAGACTATGAACAGACAGAACCTTCGGACAGCCACGGGTATTCTGACCGGTCACTGCCACCTACGAAAACTCCTCTACAGACTGGGTCTGTCTGACACTTCACTCTGTAGGGGATGTGAACAGGAAGATGAGACTGTCGAACACATTCTTTGTGGATGTCCGACACTCTCAATTTAGGTTTTCCGTATTCGGCGAGTACATGCTAACACAAGCCAGCATGAGGGAGCTTACTTCCGGCGACGTTATCGCCTACTTCAAACAAGTAGTCTGGATGACGAGCCAGAAGGAAATCTGAACCTCAGAAGGATGCACAATGGGATAATTGTGGCCTAAGTGCTGTGGGGGTCACTCACCCTCCAAATTCTTACAGAGAGAAGCTCATCGGAATGGAATTATTTGAATTGATGTTATGAAATTACACCAGTAGTACATTTGTTCTTCAGTATCTGCCCAATCCCAGATTACTTATAATTTCACAATTCCAGTCTATCCGTATCTATTCATTTATTATGATAATGATTATCTTTTCAAATAGTAAATAACTCAATAAACGCGAGCGCATCCATTCCAGCTCTAGGAAATTGACGCTTTTCCCCGGTTGCGATTCATTCATTAGCCATTTATTTCGGGATTCCCTTTTTTTATCCTTTTTTCCTGGAAGCTGTTCAGATCCGCGATTATCTCCGGAATCGGCGAATTGTAAATTAAATTCCGGATTTTTAGACGGTTCATTAAAAGTTCTTGGTAAACCGTGTTTATTGCTTCACGAAAATAAATACGCAGGGCGCTTTTAGTCGTTAAAAGTACTCAACTCTAGATTGGGGATTTTCGAAGGAATAACTTATGCATAGTAAAACTGTAATAGAATCGTGTTTAATTTTCTACGATTTCGTGAATTGATATTGCTCTAGTCTTGCTATGGGAATATAAATCGGAAGTTTCAGTGAAATTTGTAGAAGTACATAATATACCTGACCGGTTGAGAGACATTACTAGTTTCATCCCAAAAACTGGATCCCAAAGATTTTCGATCAGACGTGGATTTTCACCCAAGGCTGCATGAGAAAACATGACAAGATGAAAAATGAAGGAGAGCTAAATATAGAGCGATGCTGGAAATTCTTGCAACCAGGAATTATTTTCGAAACGGACGAAGGAAAAGTTATTGTATCGTAGGACGATGAATGAGACAACATATCGCATATTTTGAACCAAATGTCAAATATTTTCAACGTCAGCGCTTATCCTACCCAAGTCGCGCAATTCAACGTTGCGGCGACTAGTTTTTAGAAGTTGCACAACAATTATTCGTTCAGAAAATAATGCTTTGCCGATCTAGACCAGAAAATGGACGCCTAGGACCGGAAATAGTTATTTGTATACTAAGGCCGCAAAATGCTTTTGTAACACTTGTTCTCTCCTTAAGAGACAGATCCCGGCTAGAGACTCTCTCAAGGGTGGATCGACTCCATGTTAATGCCACACTAGATATGCTAGAGGGTTGACAGACTATAAGAGTTTAGGGCGCCACTACCTTTTTAGACGTCGACGAAAAAAGATAATTTAATGTTAAGAAAAAAGAAACTAAGGTGAAAAAGGTAGAAACACCTTGTAGTATTGAATTAAAAAGTTAAAGTTAAAAAAAAAAAAAAAAGTTACAAACTTACATAAACCCGGACACGGTCCCTACAGCTCTTACAGCCGGGTATAGAAGAAATAAAAAAAGAAGTTTAAATATAAAATTTATTCCGCCTCAGGAAGTAACAAAGGAAAGTGAAAAAATTAACCTGCACTTCTGTAAGGTACTTAGCTTTTGTCCTGAAGTTACAGTGGAGAGGTCTGGAAGTTACAGTGGAGAGGTCTGGAAGTTGAAGTAGAGATGTCTGGAAGTTGAAGTAGAGATGTCTGGAAGTTGAAGTAGAGATGTCTGGAAGTTGAAGTAGAATCTGACGGTAACCTGGCAGTATCCTAGCAGTAAACAGTAACGGTAACCTGACAGGGGTATCCTGGCAGTAACGGTAACCTGACAGGGGTAACCTGGCAGCTGTGCTTACCTAGAAGTTCAGGTGGATTAGGGATATGTAGGAACTTGAATGTAATGGGGCACATAATGTTGGTTTAGCTTTTAAGGTAAAAAAGGAAGGCAGTTGTTTGAAATAATGAAATTTAAATTTACTGAAAGCTTTCCAACATATATGTCCCATTTAAAACAGTAAAAATTATCAGCCAAATTAAAAAAGTACTAATGAGTATTAATTATAGTAAAAAGTTATGAATAAACCATTTCTAAAAGAATAAAATGTTAAATGAAATGTGAAGCCGGCACTGGCAGGTTTTTATGATAAGAGAATATTTGAGAAGGTTAAAATGCAAATGTTATATATCTTTGAAAATAATTAGGTATTCTACAACAGAGAATCTAGCAAATGTTTGCACTAAAAAAAAGGTAACAGTTATTTACGATAAAAGATTTAGTTTAAAAGTAATGTACAGAAATGTGGTTGACCACGTGGTATGTGTATATTCGTCTATTTCTGTAAAAAAAATAAGAAAATGCACAAAAAATTATATCAGCCACTACTTTAGAAAAAGCTAGATAAATATAAATTATAATTTTGGACTTACCACAGCAATTTAAGGTAATACAATTAAAAAATTAAAAGAGACGATATGAAGATACGTCCTTGCTGCTCAAGGGTCGGTAACGAAAAGAAGGAAAATCGAGAATGAGAATCGAGCGTTGACATCATATGTCAATTGTCGTAACGATCAACGATCAGAGAAATTTAGATCACAGAACTAAATTGGAAGTGGTTACTATGACGGCAAGCGGTGAAATTGAAATTATTTCGTTTAAATCGAAACAGGTCGATAGACATGTTACACTTTTTCGCGTTCCGAGAGAGAGATTATCGCCGAGGCCGCTCCGGCCGAGGCAAGATAATCTCGAGGTCGCGAAAACATTTCGCGGCCATAGTATACACAATATTTTTCGTGCAACCGTGAAAATTACATAATTTCAATAAACATTATGTCTCTTTAGAAAAGACAGTTAGTTTTTAGTTCGAAATACATTGTTATTTTCATATTTCAGAAATGTCAAATGCTGTAGTGGCGTTCAGTTTGCCGGCAGTCACTATGGGAACGGCCGTAAAAATTCAGTTTGCCGGCAGTCACTATGGGAACGGCCGTAAAAATTTTTGTCGGCGGTCACTCTGGGTAACGGCCGCAAAATATCATTTGCGGCCTCTGTTGCGGCTGCAAAATGCTTGTTTTGCGTCCGGTTGCACGAAAAAGCTTTTGCTGGTCCGTGACGTCCATTTCTCATTTTTCCAATAGCTGCCCATAGACGAAACGATCTGGTCGGCCGACGGTGTCGACCGACCAGATCTGATATACCAAGACTTGGTCTGTGAGCGATCTGATTTGTCGTGTCTATTTGTACGGGTGGCGCCACCTTGAGAGTCCCTTCAGTACCTCTAACACAAATCAGATGGTTGTGAACTTCGCTAACAGCCAAAAAAGAAGATTTCTAAAATTGTACAGTTTTTGGCGGCGTATTCAAAAATACTGTAATTTACATTTTTTGCAAAATGACATTTATGGTCCATTTTTTGATACTTCATTCAAAGTTACTCAATATAAGATTGATATTGCAATAATAACAATCAAAAAGTCAAATAAAATAAAATGAAATGTTAAAAAATGGACTATATCATGCCTGAAGTGAGGAAAATTGACTTAAAAAAGTAAACAATCAATGAAACATATTTTTACATATTTCAATGACAAACATGAAAAAAAATAAATGTTATGAACTCAACAACAATGCTGGGAAGTTCAAAGCTGTATGGAAGAATAACTACTTTTGTCACTTTCCATTTAAGGAAACATGTTTTTTAAAAAAATATAGCTTACCGCTTAGCTAGCTTAAAATAAGTCCCACTATTTTTATAGAAAACATGTTTCATTAAATGGAAAGTGACAGAACTAGTAATTCTTCCATACAGCTTCGAACTTCCCAGCATTGTTGTTGAATTCATAACATTTATTTTTTTTATTGGAATATGTGAAAAAACGTTTCATTCATTGTATACTTTTTTAATTCAGTAAAATTAGATTATTGCTTCATTTTTCTGACTTCAGGCATTATACCCAGATAGCACAAAGACGTTTCAAAGACATGTTAAAGACGTTTGTTCACGATGTTCATGACGTTTCGAAGATGTCCACTATTATCCAAAATATGTTTTGAAGACGTCTTTAGGACGTACATTGTTACAAAACAAGGCGTCTTTGGGACATCCATTTTTGTACGTCTTTAAGACACACAGTTTTGGAAGTGTTTATATACCGTCTTTTTACTTGATGAAAATAAATGTTATAGTGCCCTTTTATCTAATTCCACAAAATTGTATTATATTCATCACTCTTCTTTAACTAATTCAGCTAATAATTATTATTGAAATATTCTTTCCACCTTCAAAGTATTTAGATTTAGAAGTAGGTTTTGGGTTTTATTGAAAAATTTTACTTTCCACTCCTAGATACAGCTCCCATGACTTTTCTCTTTTCTCCATAATATTCAACAACTATCTAATCTGAGTCTGATTATCATGTTAAAGGATGACATGAATAGGAAGTGTATGTCTGTGTCGCCCTCTACATTTCAAATGCTCAGTAATTTAGTGATGCTGGAGACTTGCCCCTTTGAAAATTTCCAAGAGAGTTGAACGTCCACATTACCAACATATGTAAAACGTCTTTAAAACATCCCTACAAAGGCGTTTTAAGCTTGTCGTAAGAAGGACGTCTTAAAAACGTCCGTTTTACGTACCAGGACGTTTGGACCAAAGTAAGACATGAACTGGACGTCTTTAAGATGTAGTGTGCTATCTGGGTATAAGGTCCATTTTTTGACATTTCATTTAATTTTACTTGACTATTTGATTGTTATTATTGTAATATCAATATGTTGAGTAACTATATGGAATATCGAAAAGTGGACCATAAATGTCATTTTGCAATAAAAGTTAAATTACAGTGATTTTAAATGTGCCGACAAAGTGTAAAATTACAGCTTCGCTGTTAGCAAAGCTCACAACCATCTGATTTGTGTTAGAGGTACAGACGGGACTCTGAAGGTGGCGCCACCCGTACGAATAGAGGGCGCCACGGGTCAGTTTCCATCTATAAGTATTTTTCATCTATGGCTCAGAGCATGGATGGAAAAATACCTATAGATGGGAAACTGACCCATAGTTGTTAGGGTGGCGCCAACGAGGTGAAAGAAAAAGGAGGTAAGTTAAGCGTGGTAGCGATTCAACCAACTTTTTTAAGAAAATAGTGATTTTCAGTATTAGAGAGGTTATTTATGAGTATCAGTATGAATTTAAATTGATATCGAGTTGTACAATAGTGATATAAAATTTTTAAATGTACCAAAATCTGGTATCAATTCTCTAACAACAAAAAGTACCTACCACCTTAAAAAGATGCATATGAGAGTTTTTTGTTTTCCCCAATTGAATAATTTGATAAGAGATCTCCCACCTTGGCTCAAAGTACCTTACCCTAATCCGATCTCCCTAGAAATCAATTTGCCACTGCTCTGATATTACCTCGATAGTGAGATGGAGAAGATAAGTTTCAAAAAAAGGTAGAACGTGTTGCGGGACACAAGGTAGGAACTTTATTCCCTTTTAAGCAAAAATTATGTAATAAATTTGACGTTATAGATGAATAATTTGCAAATGCCTCGGTGGCCGAGTAGTAAGCAGACCAGACTCTCACGCGGTAGTCCCGGGTTCGATTCCCCGTGAAGAATTTTTTTAATGTTAATTTTATTTTTAAATAATTATCCTGCTTGATATTAATAACGAAAACATATAGACGTTTGAAATATCTAGCATAATACTCAATATTATAGATAATGGTACGGTACCCTTCATGAGGGAGTCCGACTGGCAACATTTACTTATAACAGCATCGTATATTTGAAAAAAAAACCGTAGCATTATACAAATTGGACATTTAAGAACTGTACGTTTACCACAAAATTAGTGGAAACATAACATTGAATTGTAAAATTTTTAATTTGAAGTTATATTACAGTTTATAGAATTTTTTATTTTCCAGATTTTTTCTTAAGTGGTTCGTAGGAAAAATATGCTGCTCGACTCGTGTGGATTGTCCATATCGCACTTGAACGATTGAGCACTCCGCCTACGGCGTCGTGCTCAAACTTCGTCCTCGTGAGATATGGCCATCATATCCACACTAGTTGCACAAACTACAAATTCTTTCAAAATATGCCCTCTTACATTTAAAAACAACCTGCCAAATGTCAAATCAATTCATTCATCCATTTTAAAAATATCGTATTAAAACATTCAAGTTTTCAAAATTTCAACACACTGTATTTCGAAAAGTAAATGTGCTAGTCCCCTCAATCCTCATATCATTTTGTCCAATTTTACGAGGTGAATCTACATACAAACGTTGTGATTACCCTTAACGTTCGAGATGCTTATACCATTTTTTGCGCGATCGTATTGAAATAAATTCCGAATAAAATAATTTCAATGTCTTCGAAATGAACAAAAAAGATCAATCGCGCAAAAAAAAATTATGGAAATAATAGTAAAAAATCATCCGAACAAATTCAAGTAGATCACCAGCACTGCAAATACCTTTAGCTTTAGCTTTGCATAGAATTTTAATATAGCATCGGTGGTTCAGTGGTAGAATGCTCGCCTTCCACGCGGGCGGCCTGGGTTCGAATCCCGGCCGGAGAATATGAATCGCTGCTTCGCAAACGAGAGAGAGACTAAGGAGAGAGCACAAGCACGCAAGCAAGGCACATAACGAAGCAACGTAACATAACGGTACGGTCAGATATTTCGCGTCGCAACCCCTGGTGACTCAAACATAACCTGACGTAAAGAACAAAAGTTCAAAAACCACCTTTCACCTCGAAAAATGAAACAATCTACTGAAGATCTGGTTTTTGAAAATCGTATTATATTATATTACTATGTACGAAGTCGTTTGCCTTTGATTTATTTATAATCCTTTTTTTTTCAGGAATCTCCCTTAGTCCTCAAAAGATGTTCGTTATTCTTCACACGTTCATCATCCTGCTACTTCTCCGGCATACACCAGGTTAGAAAATAAATTTCTATTCCTTCCGTTGGAACAGAGCCAAAGATTTTTATTTGGAACTTCTCAAAGCTCGATGAAAGGTAATAGTGCTATTTTTATTTCAACTGAAAAATGAACAATAGTTAAGTGAATTTAGTTTGATAGATGACTGTGACTTATTTGTGATATATGTGAGACTATCAAGTCCGGATGTGCAATAAAACAGGAACATTGGACTTAAAAATGAGTGTTATTTGGATTATGTGTAGTTTCTTAGATGCCCTACATTTCGAAAGCTATTTCAGAGTTTCAAATCTGTAATTTATAATATGTAACCTGGAGCTTTTAGGATAACAAAGCGACAGAGTTTGCCAATTCACAAAAATTACGTACCATAAACTGAGTTATTGATGCTAAAAACTTTATATAACGAGATTTTTTTTTGTAATTTATCACGAAATAAATTATTTTAATTCACTTGCTACACAATTTTCTATTTCTATAATTTATCGAAAAGTATCATCAAATGAAGAAGTAGGAAGAAACGGAGGACTATATTTTGTTACTCTTTCCATTTATACAGGGTTGTCTTATTATTATGATTTTATTCGCAATAAATATTTGGAACTCCGTTTCAAAGTTTTGGTTTCGAAGGCCAAAAGTCCACCACAGAAATGGTAGCAGATATTATTGAGGTTGACAGATATGGAGCAATGACATGTTACTATAATCTATATTTGCACTTTATAACCGAGATGCAGGATGTTTTATAAATTTATACTATTTCTTTCGAACCTCACAACTTCCGAGTTACCCTGTATATTATTTTGAAATTCGGTACACGTAATAACCATTACCTAGAAACTCAATCGAAGGCATCTCCTTGAAGATAATGCAGGTCCGGCATAACAAAAAATATCAAAACCAGTCATTCCTACAAACAACACCCTGTATATAGATTTTTTTTCAAATTTCCTTTAATAATTGGTAAGAGTATGGAAAGTAGAATCTACTTATACCCCTTTTATTTTTCCGCAGACAATTCTACTACCAAGAATTTATATATTTGGAAACTATGCACTTCTACAATTATCAATCCTTATACAGGGTGTTCGAAATATTCGAAGCTTATTGAATGAGTATGTCCCAAGTACGGCCCTGTAACCACATTTTTCAGTGGTCTGTACTCGTTAACATACACACTCGATCGAATGTCTAGGATGCTTCTCTAGATGCATTGAATAGATTTCATTCCAAGCTAAAAAATGAAAAATATACCCCCAATACGTGCATAAATTATTACTTTGACGGTAAATTTTTGGTAGTGGAAAAATGAAAAGGGTATAAGTAGATTCTCCTTTTCATACTCTTACCAATTATATAAGGAAATTTGGAGAATAATCTATATACAGGGTGTTGTTTTTAGGAAAAAAGGTTTTGAATTTTTTGTTAAGCTGGACCTGCATTATCCTCATGGAGATACTTTCGATAAAGTTTCCAGGTAATGGTTATTACGTGAACCAAATTTCAAAATAATATACAGGGTAACTAGCAAGTTATGAGATTCGGAAGAAATTTCTAAAACACCCTGTATCTCGGTTATGATGTGCAGAACACACATTAAATATCGGTTTTTGGAAGCACAAAAGTGATCGCCATTTACAGTTGAAGTTGGGCCTTTTCCCAATCAACCACCCTGTATAACAGGAGCAGCGTATTTTTTCTTCCCACATTATTCCTTACACAGACACATGAGGAACTTCACATACTTCTACAATATGTAAAGTCCCTCAGGAAGGACATCATGTGGCTCCTGAAAAGTGTCAACTCTTGATTGAACATAAATTTCAATTGACCCTAGTGGTTACATGGCTCATTTGATTACTATCAAGCAGTTGACTTTGAAATTCCAGGACTGATTTCGAGAAAATTGATTCAGAGATTCGTTTTAAAATGGCATTGAAGTACCCTCCTAATGGCTTATAAAAATATGTTTCACATTTGACAGCCCTGTGGTAGATTCCCCTCACTTTCCGTTTTCAAAAAGCACCCCCTGTATAGTATCATTGAAAATTGCGTGTCATTATATTTGGAAAACAACGATAGCACATACTGGGTATTTTTTTCAATTAATAATAACAAAAGCTTTAGTATTTCATGAAATATGAATTTCAACTGGAATACAGCAAACAGACCGAGCCATGGCCGGTGGGGTGAAGTCTTAGATGGGCAAGTGACGGTCAGTGTTAGACAGAGAAAGTATTCGGAAAATAGAAATGCAAACTATTTCTCCTAATTAAGCACTGATGCGGACTAAGGGGTAAAAATTGAGAGAATAACATTTATGGTAGGGAATGAAGAAGTTGACCCTCTAGCTTGTCAATATCCAACTATCAATGCACCTATGCTAGAAAAATATCCACATATAGATCACAAATCCACAATCAAAACGTTGATAGATCAACAATGGCAGTCTATTTGGCATAAAACAAATGACAAATTAAAAGAAATCAAACCACAAGTTACAACAGCTCTCCCTACTTCCTTCAAAAGAAAAGACAAAGTTATACTGAATAGACTGCGTATCGGGCACACACACTTAACACACCAACACCTCATGAAAAAAGAACCCGTTAAAATTGTCACAAAGTGATCACAGTGAAACACATCTTACTGGAATGTCCAATGTATGACACAGCAAGAAAAACTTACAAATTAAGATCCAACCTAAGAAGTATACTTTCATCAAATGAAAATGAAGTTTTTGGCTATCTAAAAGACATTAAACTAAAATCGAAAATTTAGAAAAACTGCTATAACTATTTATACCTTTTATTCTTATACAATGAAATTGTAAAATTGTAACTATTACTATAAAATTGTATTGTCTTCCCCGCTAATAACTTATAGGAGTTGATGCGGGGTGGATAAATGTTTTTTTGAAATAAAAAAAAAACATTTATGGTTAACAATTTAGATAATGAATATAGATTATCATATTAACTTATTTTATTTTTACATTAAAGTGGCATGGAATTTTGAAAAATAAGTGGATTAAGGTTTGAGATTGCAGAGATTACTACACAGAGAAAAATATTTATTTGTGACAATTAAAATCTTATCATGTCAAATAAATATGATTTTCCGTATGGCCAAACTAATATTTAATTTGTCGTTAAAAAAAAGAGGATTCTTCAAGTCCGTAAAGTGATATTGCTGATGAATAAAAACATATTCATTGTCATTACTAAAATAAGGTATCTACCAAAAATTACATTCATTCTTTTAAAAGTGTGTAATATTCATCTCAAACAACATTTATTAAGGTATAATGACAAAATTGTTATATTAATCCTTAAAAGCTTATGAATTAAATAAAGTAGTTTTCCAATAACAAATACTTACTTTTGCAAGCTAACTATATTGTTTTATCATGAAAAAATAATTTTATGACAGAATGACATTTTTTTATCATAAAAAAATGTATTGTATCAGTAAAATATATTTTTATACGACCGTGCGTTTTAACCCACTAGTGCGGGAAAGAAAAATTATGCAAATTTTGACCTTATTAGAAAGTTTTTTACTTCGGAAGTTATAACTATTGTTACAACAGGTGAATAAATAGCCCATCAAATAGAATCTACATCTTTTCGAGCTTTTTGTTGCATTTTAATTTTTTTTTTTAAATATAAAATAATGAAGATATTTTGATATAACCCTGTACATTCTTTAAAGTAGTGTCATGAAACAACTACCAAACCACCCGATTTTAATGTAAGAAAAATATATTATAAGAAATTCTTTCATCTACAAATGACTTAAGACTGTTGCCGTCACCTTCATCGTCATCTTTATGTGACCTTCAACCGATGCCATCCTCATTAACGTCAACAACTTACCAGTTAACACCAAATAACTCCACTGGACCAGCAATTTTAGGTAATTTACAGAATATGCAACAAATTGAGTTTCTAATATTAATATTTATAATAGTAATAATAGTTTTCGGTTGAAGTTTTGTAAATGTATGTTGAAATGAAATAACTTTTGAAAAATGGGTTGGTATACTTTTTTGTATATACGGTAGTAGAAAAAACTAATGTTTCTAACTCATGCGTAAAGTGTCTTTCCCGCCCTTGACCGCTTGCCCGAACTCCGCTTCACGTCGTTCGGGTCAACTGCAGTCGCGTGCGGGAAAGTATCACTTTCCGCACTTGTTAGGAAAATAACTTTTCTTTACCATACAAAAGTATATTGTCTGGTTTATTAACATTATATTGCCGTGTACTGGAAAAATATATTTCCCTAAAAAATCGAATTATTCATGGTATTGTTTATGGAAGTTACATACATGCAAAATTCAATATACTGAGCTTTTGAAATGTTCCCAAATATTTAGAGATATATTAAAAATTCACGGTGTATTGAGCAGTATGGGTATGTATGTATGTATGTGTGATTTTTGGGGTGACATTCACTGAGACCTGAGAGATTTATTGTGCCCCCTCACTTCTACTCAGTTTCTGAGAAGAGTCTCAGAAACCAGTAGTTCCTTTAGTCCTATTTCCCGGAGGAATTTTAGGATGTCTGCAGGCTTCAACTTAGGCAAATGTTCCTGTTCTATCCAGTAATCTCCTAGGTGCTGTGCTCTGGGATTCTAAAGTGCTGTGCAGTTGGAAAGTATGTGGATGGAGGTTTCTTCTTCCATTCCACAAAATCTGCATTCTTCTTCCTCGACTATTTTGTGCTTTTCCAGGTGCCCATTCAGGCGACAATGTCCCGTTTGGATCCCTGTTAAAACTCTTAGCGCAGTTTTACTTTGACTTATGCATTCTTTTGATCTCAACAGGTTGTAGTCACCCAGAAGAGTCTTTGATTGTATAAGCCCTACTAGATCTTCCCAATGGTCAGATGTTCTCTTTTTCTCGGCTTTACTTATTTCTTCCAATATTACATTGGGGCTGATTCCGCAAAAGGGTTTGGGCCCCCAGAAAGGTATTTCAGTCCCCCTCTTTGCTAGTTCATCTGCTATTTCATTTCCTTCTATTCCAGTGTGTCCTGGAATCCATAGTAAGGTGACTATGTTGTTCTCGCCTAGTTCATTGAGTTTGTCTAGGCATTCCCACACCATTTTGGAACTGATTACACAAGAGCTCAGTGCCTTAATGGCTGCTTGACTATCCGACATTATGATAATCCTTTGTCTTCTGTATCCTTTATCAATATTGAACTGGGCGCACTTTCTTATGGCGTGGATTTCCGCTTGAAAGATACTTGGGGTCTTTCCCAAGCATTCAGAGTGTTTTGTTCCTGGCCCGAACACTCCTATCCCAGTTCCTTTTATTGCTTTTGAGCCGTCTGTGTACCATTGAATGGCATTCTTTCCAAGTCTGTTAATGGTATTTGGATCCCATTCCTTCTTGTTGCTCATTTCCGTAACGAATTTCTTTGAAAAGTTATATTTTTTCATCATACCGTCTTGTGGCATGTCCCAGGCTGTCTGATTTCTAAGAAGTGAGGAGGTGTTTTTTTTAATGATTTCCTCTCTACTTAGTCTGTATCTTGTTCTTTCTGCAACACCACCACCTTCCACCACCATATGTAAGGGGCTGCCGTTGGGCATGTTCTCATTGCTCCTGTAATGCATATACAGGCTAGTCTTTGAATGTTGGAGAAGTTTTCTCTCGTCGTTAATAGGCTAGTTCTACTACACCAGGCAATGGCTCCATAAGTGATGATTGGTCTCACTATGGCAGTGTACATCCAGCTTAGGATTTTTGGGTTACAGCCCCAGTTTGCTCCTGCCAGATTTCTGCACACCATTATAGCCATTTTTGCCTTGTATGTAATCTCCTTTTCGTGTTTGTTCCACAGGAGTTTACTGTCTAAAATTAAACCTATATACTTGACTTCTTGTCTCCATTCAATCTCGTTCCCATCAAGTTTCATGGTTTTGAGGTTGAGTTTTCTTTTCTTAGTGAAGGCTATCAGGATGGTTTTAGTGGGGTTGATGCTAAGTCCTACTTGCCTACACCAGCTATTTGTATAGTTCAGACCCTTTTGTACAATATCGCAAAGGGTGTTTTCGAATTTTCCCCTGGCTGTTATGACAATATCGTCGGCATATCCTTGGCAGGATACTCCGAGATCCGTCAAACCACACAGGAGCTCGTCAACAGTCAGACTCCACATTGATAAGGATGCTACTCTTCCCTGTGAGCATCCTCTGGTAGTGCAGATGGAGACAATGTCTTGAGCAGTATGGGTAACTTCCACACGGTTCTCTAAATAATCGAGTTACTTAGGAATATATATTTTCCAGACTATGTCGAACAACAAAGTTGATTTTCGTTTTGTATGTGTGGACTAGTCGATAGAATTGGTTGATGGTTAGTCTAGACACGGATTAAAATGACAGTATTTTCATGACAAACATATTTAAATCTCATAAAAATTGATAAAAAAACTGCTGCATATTTTGATCTATTGAAATGTAAACTAAGTACAGGTGTTGGTGGTGAGTTTGGAATTAATTTCTTCTCCAATTTGCTATTATACTCCATCGCTAGCTGGATCCGGCACTGTATGTTGAACGCTTAAATCGACGTAAAATACTGAAACTGGAGCTTCTAGCCGGCACGAATGTCGTGCGCATTTCGTAGGCGTTACTTCTCACCGGCCATGGCTCGGTCTGTCCACTGTAACTCTGATACAAATCAAAAAGTGTTTAAAATTATATTCCGCAGAATCCTTGCAAGCTGCAAAGCGTGTTCAAATTGTTGCTGTGCAGGCCCCGTCTAAATCATATTATGTGTGTTCAATTTTTGGTAAGATTTAATCACTTAAAAAAAATTGAATGGAAGTGCGACAACATTGTCGCTTTTCCATTGGCCATTCGTATAGTTTTGAAGTCACTTATTGCATCTATAGGGTGTACATTAAATACGAATCCATACATAGTTTTATTAAGCCTGTTCTGGAAATTCTAAAATAAGCTGCTACCAGTCAAATGTGTGAACTGTATTATCAAAAAATTATGAATATCAAATAAGCGGTGTAAGCACTTATAGCCTATCAAAATGTATGTGAATCAATGAAAAAGAGGAGCTGATACTTTTTAAGACTAAATATGACTATATGGAAAAAATGTAATTTGACTACAGCTAGAAAATTGAGCGGAATTGATCATACATTTTGAAAAATGTAATTTTCCTTGGAAAATATATCTGTTACTGATTCGTTTGAAAACAATGTGTGTACTCATGACTATTTCTAAATATTCTCTAGCTCAGAATTCCTCTTCATAAATTGTATTTATTTTTTCTTGAAATATTAGAATTAATCTGGTTCCTCTGAATTGGTTGAGAAGAATGTAAAATTCGCATTGATTCTATTCAGAAAAATTGTTGTTTAATGTAATGCCACATTGCTCAACTGCAAAATAATTGTTCATACCATTTGGGAGCCGTTGTGAAATCATTTTGTCTACCTAAATCATTCAATGTTTTGATGTCTACTATATAATGATTCATATAAGATCTTCCTTTAAAAAAAATCCAAATGTGACATCAAGATAGACAGGATGACATTTTTAAAGGAGAATATCACAGTAACAGTTGCTATATAACATCCATTATGTGCTTCAAGATCCTTGAATGACCCAGAAAGTTTGTTTCCCACTTGAACAAGTTTCTGGAAAATTCTATTATCTCATTAACAGTGTACTAAAGCGGTAACTAGAAATTTTTTTTGCCATTTTTCAATGCCATGAAATACTTGTTTAGTTCAAATTATAGATGGTGTTTCAAAAAGCAGGATGCTAGAATGAGAGGAAACTGGAAAATACATACATATTGTGAAAATTCGCTAAGAAGCAAGATGCGTTTTTAAAACTTCGAATGCATATAAAATATTATTCTTATAGAGAGTTACTGAAAGCGCGGCCGATATTACAGTGGATAGTATATTAAACACTAAGGTGGTGAAGACTATTTTTTTCCACAAGCACCAAAATTATTTCGCGAGGGTCCTTGCTCCGAGCCTATTAAAAATCTACCCATAACAACTAACACACACACTGATGAATATACTGTAGTACAAAAACAAGAGCATTCGTGGAATAGATAATATTCCCCCTTTCGAATATGATGTGTTTAAGGCTTTTTGACTACTACTACTACAGAATGTGCAGTCGAGTCTTGACCTAGCTAAACTAAAGCCATGGTTCCGGTACTGAAGCCACGGGCGGGCCCATTGTGCCATTCCTGCTACCTAGACATCCATGAAGCCAAGCCCTTCAATAAAGGCCACAGCCTTTTCCAGTGGATGCCTGCTTGTGTCTCCAGGGGCCATGACAGGGACTCCGAAGATTCGCCTGCGTAACACAGCCGAGTGTGGACACTTTAAGCGAACATGGACTGACGTTTCGTCAGTCATTCCGCAACCCCTACATAGGGAAGTTTCCTCTACTCCTAGGTTGTAGAGGTGCTTCCTAACACAGCAGTGCCCTGTTAGGAGTTCTGCTATCTTCCTCAACCTACTACTTGGTAGTTCAATAGCTGCCCCAGCATGTCCATCAGTCCATCCCTTCAGTAGAAGTTTGGATTGTCTAGGACCCTGCAGAGCATTCCAATGAGCGAGGTGCTGGTTCCTCAGCCACTTTCTGGTCTCCTTGCGTATTGTTTGTTTTGTTAGGCCGATGGTCGGGCCCGGGCCGCAGAAATGAGCTGCCGCTCCTTCCGCAGCCAGTGCATCCACCATTTATTTGTCTCCAAAACCAGAGTGGGCGGGAATCCATTCTAGCCACACTGCGTTCCGACTTACAAGATCAGCAAGTCGTTCTCAACAGCAAGTCCTGAGTCGTCAGCAAGTCCTGAGTCGATGGTATATCCACTCAGCCTGCCTGACTGCCTGACTGTCGGTGTATATGGTTATTCGTCGATCCACATAACCTCTGTCTAGGTTTATCTGCGCACATTCCAAGATAGCGTATATCTCGGCCATACACCATCACCCAATGGTATACAGATTTGTGTCCTTGGGTTCCTGGAGTGAATTCCAGCCACTGCTTTGTCACCATCTGTGAACCAGACAGTCCATGAGGCTGTGTATTCGTCTCTTTATCCCAGGATTCTCTGTCCCTGTATGGGGTTGCGAAGTAGTACTTGCGCAAGCATTCGTCAGCCGCTCGAGCCAGAGCTGGAATATCTTCCATGAGCCGGAGCTTCTTGACGTGTCTGCACTCTTCCCCTCTTCGCACATATCCCAGACGCTTCAAGCGCAGGAAAGCACTCCCCGTCTCAGCCTCGATCACATGTGGAAGAGGCCGAAGACCAAGGATCACTTTCATCGCAGCAGTTGGTGTAGTCCTTATGCAGCCAGTTGCCCCCAGACTGACTACCCTTTAAAGGCGTGTCAGTTGCGATATAGCCGTGACCAAAGCTACCCTCGGCCACTAGACCAGAGCCGCATATGTGAGCATAGGCAGCATGATCACTCTATAAAACCATAAGATCGTTTTGGGGGTCAGTACCCACATCGGACCAATGGCTCTCCTACAGGCCCAATACGTGTTTGTGGCCTTGCTTAGGCGACTATCAAGATGAGCCTTCCTTGTCAGTGATTTATCGAGGATCACTCCTAGATACTTCACCTGTTCAATCACCGGTAGTGGTACTCCACCAAGATGAAGACCCTCAAGTCTTATACCTCTCTTCTTGGTGGAAGCAACTATCCCAGCCTTGGCCGGATTTTCAGCAAGTCCGTGCTCGTTACACCCTCCATGTACCCTATTCAAAGCCCTTAACATGAGGTCCCTGAGAACGGTAATGTGCCTTCCAACAACAAGGACGACGATGTCATCGGCATAACCAATCGTAGGAAGGCCCTCATCCTTTAAAAGGGTTATTAGTTCGTCAATTACTAGGTTCCACAAAGTGGGCGATAGAACATCCCCTTGAGGACAACCTCCAGCGACGATCACTTTCGCCACATGGTCTTCCCATGTGGCCTCTACTGTACGGTTGCACAACATGGCGCCAAGCTAGTGAGTGATCATTGGCTATATTCCATGATTTGCCGCAGCCCTACACATAAATCCTACAGGGGTGCTGTCAAACGCTCCTTGTATATCCGAAAATGCTCCCAGGGCGACCATGCCATTTTCCAGCGCCTTCCCCACCTGGGTTACCAGTTGGTGCAAGGCACTTCCGTTTAACTTGCCACGCCTGAAAGCATGCTGGTTATTGTGCAAAGGACACCTAAGCCCAACCTTCTCCTTCATGTACCGATCAGTCACCCTCTCCAGTGTTTTTAGCACAAAGGATGTTAGGCTAATGGGTCTGAAGGATTAAGCCACTGTGTAGGTATTACCACCCTGCTTGGGTATGAAGACAACTTTCACCTGACTTTCACTTTCACTTTCACCTGACTCCACTGCGTGCCAAACAGGCCCGAAAGATATGCACCAAAATTGTGCCAACGGCCTCCTAGCCTTGTTGAAGCAGGGCCGGAAAGATTTGGTCTTTCCTCGGAGACTTGTATGATCTGAATGACCGTATCGCCCAAGTACTCCGCTCGTATGTGACTATTTCTTCTGCTAGAAGATAGTCTTCTTCACACGGTCGTTGTATGCCAACATACCTTATGTCTGGACACTCCCGCTCGATTTCCTCACAACCGGGGAAGTGTGTCTCTATTAGATGCTGCATGTTATCCACCGGTGCTTCGGTGAAGACACCCGGTACGACTTCCATGCAGTCTAGTGCGCTGTCCGGCAATTTCGTTAAGATCCGGCGCAGCTTTGACATTTGAGATACCGCGACGATATCCTCACAGAAGGCCCGCCAGGCATCTCTCCGAGCCAACCTGACCGTACTCTTGTACTCATTTCGTGTACTCGTTTCTGGCGGTATTCCTCCCAATCCAGATCCGACTTTGTCTTCCTGGCCCTATTAAACAGGTTTCGGGTATGTTGCCGCAGAGAGTTGTTCCACCATTTGTGGCCCTTACCCTCCTTCCTCGTTTTTTCGGCGCAGTTTTCTTCATAAGACGGGACAATATTAGAGCCCAGCTCCGCTATGGCCCAATAGATCTCATCATTATTGTCAAAATTCTTAGGGAAACCGGAGAATGTTTTTTTGACTAACTCTGGTGTCCCATCCAAAACGTTATTAATTTTTATTTCTATGGTATTCAAAAAATACGAAAAATGCGAAGGAAAAACCTTTTTTTCCAAATGAAACACCGTATATATTCCAACATTATCAGATAACACGAATAATTTCATGCCTATTCTCTTCCTATCTGAATATCGATATACATATGTAAGAGATTCAAAAAATCTGATTCACTAGAAAACTTCCAAAAGCGTGGGAGGAAATATCTTCAGAATGTAATAAAATAATAATTGATCAATTGAGATATGGTGTTCTCTCTGTTATTATTAAATATTTCAGCTCCTGTCATATATTCCTTAGTAAATTGAACTTACTGTGATATTCCCTTAAGTTAAATCTGTGATTGTTATAATAGTTGCGAGCGATATAGTAGCAAGAGAATGGTCGAGGTCGAGTTGTCTACCAAACCCGACATTATTGCCTGTATTCGATAAGGGTCATGTCCGAGTTGTCTTTCATCCCAGTTAGGTATAGTTTCTACATTCAACGAGTTAATAATTAATTGTGAAGGCAAGGAATATTACACGTCAACGAACCAATTTTTAATGCAAGTGAAATGATATTATAGTGGTATAATTTGTTGTTTCTTCGAGGCTTAGATATAATATCTACCTATTAGTAACTGGAGACAACTCGACCCTAATGAAAATTTACCTCCCAGTCTTCGAAAATAATTCGGCCCCTCTTAACCCACATAGCATTGAGAGAAGATTCATATGCCAAGTATATGCCTTCAACGTCCCGTAAAAGATATTCGTCTCGGTACATGATTAGCATATTATGTAGTCCACATACTTTTAAGCACATCCCTGTACATACATCCATAGCAAGTGCTTAGAATTTTAGATTCAAACTTGTTTTTTTCCGTTTATTTTTCGCATATGATTGCACATACCGTAAAAGTCCACCTAAAGCTTTTTTTTAATTATATATTTAGCATATAATAATGATTTACCATTAACTAAGATCCTTTTCACTACATTCAGCGCATAAGCGAAGTATATACCTTGGAGAATATCAGAAGTATTTTATTTCACAGATATCCCAAGCATGTTATCGGGTTAGGTAATTTTACATAAGATCTTCAGCACGTTTTATTAGTCCTGCGAATAATACGAGACATCCCTAGCATGTGCCTAGCATCTACACTAGCACATGTATAGGAGATTAATACCACTCGAATAGGTATATAATATACAGTGCTTTTCAGATAAACGTATCCACCTTTAATAACGTTTGTAATACTGGTATTTACAAAAAATCCAAAAACACGTCAATTTATGTTGGAAGGGGCAAGCATTATGGCTTATTTAAACTTACTGGAGAAGCCACCCCCTCACCCCTAGCAGCATCCCCTTTATTTTTTTAAATTACTTTTCATATTTTTTATGTAAAATTTGGATACTCCTCTTTGAGCTGATTTCAAAAATGTATAATACTTGTAGGTTAAAGTGGTTAGTTTATGAGATAAACAATTTGTTTTTAAGAGCACAAATTTTACTTATTATTTACTTTCACCTTATTTGC
>CAJUYG010002957.1:25979-38103 GCA_910591675.1 Galerucella calmariensis
CTTCAAGCGTGTTGCTCAAAGATAATAGCCCTCGGCCTGCGGCCTTGTGCTATTATCAAGCAACACGCTTTCAGCATTCTCTATGACAAAATTATCTCGGTATTATCAAGACCCTAGGGGTATTACTACTGAAAATAGGATATGACAATTATTCAGAAAAAAAAAGTTTCAGGCATCCGAAAAGTCCTGCCGTAGCATCAGAAATAACATTATATCAATGAAAGACGTATTTTCTTTCTCATTCATACAAAAATATACTAATCTAGGGTAGGGTCAACTTTACAGCGGAAATTATTGGAGCGCAAATAAGTCGATTTAATTTAGGTGCGCAAAGCGACCGGGCGCGAATCTTAAAAACTTGCACTTAAAGAATTCATTGAAATTAACCAATATTTATTATAAATGTTTTATAGAACATTGAATATAAAATGAGGTTTTCAAAAAAGTTTTGAGAAGAGAAGTTCTTTTCCATGATAAAACTCACACAATTATATTGTTTCCAATTTCGTCACCTCAACCTCTTGAATAACTCTGCCTCATTCCACAATTAGTATTAAACCACAGTTTACTCAAGAAATACGATGAGCTATAAATACCAACACCGTTTTTTGATCTTTTCCACTGCTACTATGTCTCTCAACGAACATTAAAAAATATTATTATGTTATTATAAATAAAATCTCGGATACGAAATATAATTTTTCGCCTACCTCACTGGAAAACCAATGATATGAACACCAAAAATGGTGCGAAAAGTATTGTTTACCAACCCCATGGCGGAGAATTCATAGTGCCACGGTTTTTTAAGTTTTTTATCTGTCACTTGATTGCTCTGACGTTTCATGTGCGATTTTTCAGTGAACATAAGTGTATGTCAAAGTTTGTTGTTGATTTCCATATTTTTTGGTTTATTCGGTAGGCGAAAAATAGTTGTGTGTCACACATGCAGGAAACGCTTTAGCAGCCCTTGACTATCAACTGCACGAGCGAGCCACACATGCAGGAAACGCTTTAGCAGCCCTCGCTTCGCTACGCTCGCTCGTGAATTCAATTGTCTTGTGCTGATGAATTTTATTTTCTGCCCTTATGACGCAATATATAATAGGCGAGCGGTGAACCCCTAAAAAGATGCACTGAAACGAGTTGACCGACCACTACAAAACGCGAGGAAAAAACCAATTGGAATCGATTAATTATATTATTAGGAACAAAAAACCTTGATAACACTTTTTTGTCCCGATGGTCACTCATTTGTTATTAACCAAACTTGCAAAATTACGGAAAGTAGAAAAATCGTTACGCTAATCATTTCTAAGGGTAAAATGAATGAAAATAAACACTTTTTGACTCCTGATATTTTTCCAAAAAACGGTTTGTTTTCAAGTTATCGGCAATTCAAAGTCGAAAATCGACCGAAAAATGGATTTTTCGAAAAAAAAATTCCACAGCTTTTTCTAATTTCCAAAATGCAAATTGCTCGTGAAAACATATACTATTAAATTGTATTTTTTATTTTTTTGTTACATTCATTCACCTTGTCGAATTCGTCATACCAAATTCGCGAAATTTACGGATTCCAAGGCTGATTTGCCATGACGGAGTGCATAACGTGTACTGATTTGCGGAACTATTTTTAGATTAATAATGTTAATTATAATACTTTTTTTTTGCTATTGTTAATGTTTTATAAATTTCTGCTACAAAATATATGTTATAAAAATTATTAATTTATGAATGTTAAATTAAAATGAGACTTAATTCAAAATAAACAAACTGATTTATTTACATAAGATTTACATTTGAATATGAACATCTGTTTTATCTGTCTGTATCTGTAGAGTAGGGAGGGTGAGTGTGTAGGCTCACAGCACTTAGGCCACATGTGACCCATTGTACATCCTCCTGAGGAGTTGTCCTCCTAGGTCATTGTCCATCCTGTCCTTCTCAGGAAGGTGGACAGGTCACTGGGAGACATCCCCTTTATATCGGCAGGTGTAGGCCAAGACTCACCGAACACACACTCTCTTATTGACGATAACTCCGGTCACTCGCATAAGACATGCCTGACAGTTTCATCTTCCTGTTCACACATCCTGCATAGAGGTGTGTCCACTAGCCCCGTAGTATGGAGGTGTTTCCTTAGTTGACAGTGACCAGTCAGAAATCCTACTGTTAAACGTAGGTTTTTCCTGGTCATCGCCAAATATTTCTTCGGCGCCAGCTTCCGAGGGTCGCCCAGGGCGATCCTGGCAAAACTGCATCCTTTGATTCCATCCCATCTCTTAAGGGATTGAGCATGGGTGTAACGTTTGGCTAGTTCCGCAATTGTCGAAGTCGTTAGGCCGTAGGTGTCACTGGGTCCTAGAATTTTTAGTCCAGCGGCTTCCCTGGCTAAAGAATCAGCAATGCGATTTCCTTTACTCCTGTCGTGCCCTTTAACCCACCTCAGGATAATGTTGCTATCTGCCGAGACGTCAGCTAAATATTGGTGGCACTCTAGTACTAGCCTCGATATAACACGTTGTCTGTTCAAGGCTAATAGGGCTTGTCTACTATCAGTGCAGATTATTATGGTTTTGCCAGAAATTCCTCTTCTGGTTAGTTCTTTTGTGGCAATTGAGATAACAGCCAGTTCTGTTTGAACCACGCTAGTATTGTTTCCCATTCCCCACTTAATCTTGAGGCTCAGTGCTCTCGAGTAAACTCCACAGCCTGAGCCTTCTTTCATTTTTGAACCATTTGTATATATGCGTATTGCATTTGCAGCATCTGGCTCTGAGTTCTGTTTTATTTGAATTTTGTAGGGTTTGTTAAACAAAAACCTGGGTTCAATTGCATCGTTGGCTGCCTGCAGGAGAGGTAGCGCAGTGAGCGCTTCCTTCCATAGGCTCAACCTCAAATGGCCCATTCCTACTTCGGGGTTTACGCCAGCCGTGCGCAATCGTACCATGACCATTAACGCAACCTCCTTGACGTGTAGGTCCAGAGGGGTCAGACCAGTAATTAGTTCCATTGCTGCAACTGGTGTTGTTCTCATGGCTCCTGTGATGTTCAAACAAGCCATTCGCTGTATTTGATATAATTTTTGGATGGCCGTTGCTTGTAGAACCTTCGGTCCCCATGCAATTGCTCCATACGTTAACATGGGTCTTATTATTGCAGTTTAGATCCAGATGACTACACGGGGCGACAGACCCCATGTGCGTCCCACTGTCCTCCGACACTGCTCATATGCCACATATGCTCTTTTTGCTCTGCTGTGTAGATGAGAGTTCCATGTTAGTTTCCTGTCGAGGGTAATACCAAGGTATTTCACCTCTTCCGAAAAGTTTAGTTTGCTTTTGAAGATTTCGGGAGGTTTCAAACCCGATAAACTCCTTTTCTTGTGAAAAGGACCATCTCAGTCTTTCTGGGATTGATCGACAATGAGTGTTCCTTACACCATTTTTCAATTAATTCAAGCCCATCCTGCGCTCTATCGCACAGTGTGTTCACAAATTTGCCAGTCTGCAAGATAACAACATCTGTTTCAATAGAGTTACATATAATCTTCAGCCTCTTCTTCATCGTTTGAAGTGTTTTGATTGTAGAACACGCACATAGTTCGCAACATGGAAAACCTTGAGATAAACAAGAACATTTTTCGTCACATTTGCACGGTGACTTTCCACTACAATTACAAATGAATTTCTGTTACGATTCCATGGCTGTATCTCCTTCAAAATAATTGACTAACAATAAGTCGTTATTTTTTATCCATCCATATTGAGTTGGATCAAATTACATGATATTACTAAATCTTGCTTTTTTCAAACAGTAGACAGTGTAGACAAAAATTAACGATACCCAAGAAACACGTATTATAATTAACATTATTAATCGAAAAATAGTTCCGCAAATCAGTACACGTTACGCACTCCGTCACGGCAAATCCGACTTGGAATCCGTAAATTTCGCGAATTTGGTATGACGAGTTCGACAAGGTAAATAAATGTAGCGAGAAAATAAAAAATACTATCTAATAGTATATGTTTTCACGAATACTTTGCATTTTGCAAATTTAAAAAAGCTTTGGTAGAAGCCGGGAAATTTTTTTTCGAAAAATCCATTTTTCGGTCGATTTTTGACTTTGAATTGCCGATAACTTGAAAACAAAGCATTTTTCGAAAAAATATCAAATGTCAAGAAGTGTTTATTTTTATCCATTCTACCTTAAGAAATGAGCGTAACGATTTTTTTATTTTTAGTAATTTTGCAAGTTTTTGGTTAATAACAAATGACTGACAATCGGGACAAAAAAGTGTTATTAAGGTTTCTTATTCCTAATAATATAATTAATAATGTAATGGTCGGTCAACTCGTTTTTTTGTGCTTCTTTTTAGGGGTGCACCGCTCGCCTATAATCGTTTGGTGCATGAAATGCTCCATTTGTCACAAAAAATGTGTACAGGCATTTTGACGTTAAAATTATGCATATAGTTATATTAATAAAAAAAGCTGTCCCGTATATTAGGGTTTTATTGAAAGAGAAGAAGCGTATTAGTTCCACTGCAATTAATCAAATATTATATACAGGGCGTTGGACAATAAGTTGCCTCTGAAATACTTCAATTTATTATAATTAATTTATCATCAAGCTACCTGTACAAATATGCATAATGTGTGAATAAATTTCAACTGAACGTGTTAGTCACATTGTTTAATGGTAATATATTTTATTGCGGAGTACAATTATTATTGTTTAATTATATCAAATTACTAACCACACAACCAAACTTATATGGAATCACTCAGTATTTGTGACTAAAATATTTTGTAGGGAAAAAACTGGGTATGCTAGTCGAAGCTAGGGTTTTTGCTGTTAATGAGCATAATAACAAAAAATAAACGACTGCACATTAATTATAATCTTTCAAATTTTGCGCTCAGTAGTAAAATCAAAGAAGATAATAATGCCTTATGATGGACTAACAGATGTGCAGAGGGGAAAAATTATTGCTCTTATTGAACAAGGAATGCCCCAACGAGACGTAGCAGAGGTAGTAGGCGTTACTCAGGGTGTTGTATCAAAAACGTATGCAAGGTATTTGGAATTTGGAACTCTCAAAAATAGGCCTAGACAAATTCGTCAAAGGATTACAGCTGAACAACAGGACCGATTTGTGTGCCAAATTGATAAAAGAAATCCAAATGTTTCTCATCCAGAGCTGAAACGACAGCTTCTAGAAGCTACAGGTGTAAATGTTCCAGTTCAAACTATACGAAGAAGACTTCGTGCTCGAGGGTTGTACAGCAGAAGATAGTTACGGGTTCCAGAGAATTAGTGCCGTCAACACCAAAACTGGAAAATTAAAAATTGGGAAAATATTCGTTTTTCAGATGAGACAAGAATTGGCCTTAGATCATCCCATCGAATTCGGGTTCTCAGAGCTTCACGAAGACAAGCTAAACCCTAGAATGCCAGATCTATCCCAAAATATAAAGGAGGAACAGTAATGTTTTGAGAAGGTATTATAAGAGGAACAAAAACTCCTTTGCTGTCACTCCAACAAACTTTAACCAGACGAAGGTATGTTGATTTGGTGTTAGAACCGGTAGTTATGCTTTGGCGAGATGCACTTGGGGATTTTACCTCCATGCAAGATAATGCACCTCCCCATACTAGCGGAATGGCTCGAGAATGTTTTTAAACGGAAGGTGTCTTCATTTTGGACTGGCCTACATGTTCACCGGACTTAAATTCAATTGAAAACTTGTGGGACCAGCTGGGAAGAAGAATTAGTGCTCGTCGGAACTTTCCAGGAAATATCGCACAGCTCATTCAAGCAGCGTTAGGAGAATGGGAAAACATACCGCAAGAAAATGTTGACAATTCAATCAGAATTCCAGCGCGAATTGAAAATTGCATTAGGGCTGGAGGATTATTAAAATTGATAGAATCCCATTTTTTTCTTGTTTCTTACTAGGTAATTCAAATCTAATTAATTGTCAGAAACCAAAAAAGAAACCATGAGGTTTGTTTTGTAAATTCTTTAATCCGTATGTGAAAATTTTTTAATTAAAATTTTGGAAAAAGAATGAATTTTATTTCTAAATAAATTATTCCCATATATTCCATACATAATACAAAATATTAGGTGATTCCACATAAGGTTGGTTGTGTTTATATAGTGTCTACCAGAAAAATTGTTGGGATAAAAAAACTTATACATATGATTTTTCCAATAAATAAGCATACATGTTATCTGTTCTGTTCAATTCCATGCAAATGGGACCACCTATATCCAATTTTGAATACTTCGCAGGCTATTGCTGGACTGCAACTTGTGGAAAGGGTTGTAAGTATTTGTGAAGACGTAGTATCTAATATGTGTAGTATATCCATGGGTACAGTCTTTGACGAAAATAATTGCACATTATACTACAAGATCATTCACAGTGATCATGGATTCAATCCAATAGCTTTTCGACGACATTCTACCACGACATCCACCAAAGGTGGAAAACTTTAGAAAAACATAATGTAGAAAATCATGCAATAATCAACAGTAATTACACTGTAACGTTGTTACTATTTTTCCGATATCCTGTAGTATATATTTCAGTTTTTTTTTATTATTATTAGGATCACCCTCTTTCGTATCTAGTTGTTGAATTGGGGTATTGATAATTATTTTTTATATATAAATATTCATTTATTTTAATCACATTAACAATAGTTACACTATAATTGGTTTTGGCAGGGTATATTATATTTTACCCCCTAAAAATAACAGGTTTTGATATTATAAAAATGACATTAAAAACAGACTCCCTACTAACAAAACTTTTTATTCCCGTTTCTCAACATACTTTCAAATGAGCTTTCTGCCAATGAAACATCAAGAACTCAAAGTATGAGCTATGCTTATACATGGTGTTCGAGCTTTCTATACAGCGTGTCCCGTGAAGAAGTACCGTAAACAAGAGGCATGATTAATTGTCGAGAAATATTTAAAATACATAAATGCAACTTTTCTCTAGCAATCTTATTTTGTGGGAGACATACTGTTAACAGGTGCAGAAGAAACACACATTATTTTATTTTATATCTTCTCCAGGGAAGGAAATACCGGGTGGCCATCTAAGAACGGCCGACGGCCGTATCTCAAGAGTGGATCATAGCACAGGTTCGGGGAATCAAATTATAACAAAAGTGACCTCGAGAAATGCCTGGAAATTATTTTCAAAATTGTAGGTACACCAATAGAGGGCACCAATAGGCATGATGACTGATTTTGAAAAACTGCTCCACGATGTTCCCACGTATATACTTCATCTGGAATAAATGTTATTTCTGTGAGAAAAAAGGTTTTTAAAGGAAATATCAAACTTTGAAAAACGCATTTTAAATTATACGCCAAAACGCTAGAATAGTAATAGCGTCTGTCTATGACATCATCAATTCGTAAATACCATTTATAGGTGATCTGTGTCGATAGGTTATCTATGATCTGTGTCCTATGGTAAAGTCGTCAAAGTCAAACCAAAGACAGATTATATTTCTCTATGAGTCAAACTTCAAACACTTGACATATATGAACCAAGCAAAGCCAACAAAGAACGAAGTAAATTCAAAACAGATGGGATCATAGATATTTGCGAAAGTACGACGTCGTTCTCTTCGGATTGGTGTTTGAGATAAGATGGCGGATGGTTAAATTTTGTGCTTATATTTTCACTAAAATAAATGTAATCGCACATGTGGAATGAAAATAAGTAATTTCTTTAAAATCTCTGTATCTTATATAATTATACCAAATCAATATTTTAGTGATTCTTAGTGACTGTCATCATGCCTATTTGACAGTTCAGATTTTAAAATGCAAAATTTTTCAAAATTCACCCAATTAAGGAGCATATTGAATATTATAATCAGATTCCTCGACAAATTCTGCATATTTTTAATAGAACAAGTTCAAGTTAAACTCTTCGAATAAGGGGTGGGGGAGTGTGGGAACCTTGATACGAAAAAACGCCTGTAATTCCGGTTCTGCTTGACCGATTTTGATAAACTTTATATTGTTTGGAAGAGCTTCAGCTGTCAGGTAATAAAGTACGTCACACGTTAATGGGGAGGGGGGTATCACCGAAGTGTGACATCGTGTGACAAGGGGCATGAGGAGGTCAATAGTTTTGTGACGTCACATGTTAAAATTTAAAATACTTAAAGTTTTGGAACTTTAGTTCTTTACGTCAGGTTATGTTTGAGCGACCGAGGGTCGCGACGCAAAACATCTGACCGTTACGTTATGTTACCTTGCTTCGTTATGTACCTTGCTTGCGTGCGTGTTCTCTCTCCTGAGTCTCTTTCTCGTTTACGCGATTCATATGCTCCGGCCGGGAATCGAGCCCGGGCCGCCCGCGTGGAAGGCGAGTATTCTACCACTGAACCACAGATGCTATATTAAAATTCCATGCAAAACTGGTATTCGCAGTGCTGGTGATCTTGAATTTGTTCGGATGAGTTTTCACTATTATTGCCATAATTTTTTTTGTGCGATTGATCTTTTTTGTTTATTTACAGCATCGGTTGTCAGGACGGTAGGTTGTGTTTACTGGTTTCTAAGTTTAACACGTCGGTAAGTGATTTACTTACCGTTTAGACGCCGAAAAGTAATAAATAGCATTCCACCATAATGCAAAATATATTTTAAACTGATCGAGAAGTATAAATGTCACTTTTGACATTTCAATCATTTCGAGGAAATTTAAATTATTTCATTCGGAATTTATTTCAATACGATCCCGCAAAAAAATGGTATAAGCATCTCGAACGTTAAGGGTAATTACAACGTTTGCATGTAGATTCCTCTCGTAAAATTGGACACAATAATATGAGGATTAAGGGGTCTAGCACATTTACTTTTCGAAATACAGGTTGTTGAAATTTTGAAAACTTGAATGTTTTAATTCGATAACTTTAAAATGGATAGATAAATTGATTTGAAATTTGGCAGGTTGTTTTTAAATGGAAAAGGGCATATTTTGATAAAAATAGTAGTTTGTGCAACTAGTGTGGATATGATGGCCATATCGCACGAGGACGAAGTTTGAACACGACGCCGTAGGCGGAGTGCTCAATCGTTCAAGTGCGACATTGACAATCCACACGAATCGAACAGCATATTTTCTCTACGACCCACTCAAGAAAAAATCTAGAAAATAAAAATTTCTGTAAACTGTAATATAACTTCGAATTAAAAATTTAACTATTCAATTTTATGTTTCCACTTATTTTTTCTTGGTAAACGTACAGTTCTTGAATGTCCAATTTGCATAATGCTACGGGTTTCCCTTTTTAAATATACGATGCTGTTATAAGTAGATGTTGCCAGTCGGACTCCCTCATGAAGGGTACCCTACCATTATCTATAATAATGAATGTTCTGCTAAATATTTCAAACGTCTACCTGTTTGTCGTTATTAATATCAAGCAGAATAATTATTCAAAAATAAAATTAACAATAAAAAAAACTTCTTCACGGGAATCGAACCCGGGTCTACCGCGTGAGAGTCTGGTTTGCTTACTACTCGACCACCGAAGAATATGTAATTTGTTTATCTATAACGTCAGATGTATAACATAATTTTTGCTTGAAAGGAACGAAAGTTCCTACCGTGTGTCCCGCGACACGTTCTACCTTTTTTATCTTTTATTAATATAATTAATCGTTTATTTTTTTCAAACATTTGTTTTCCCGATTTTATGAAATGTTGGACTTTTTTTTGTTTTTATTAATTTATTATGTGAAAAAAATAAGTGAAAAATGAAAATAGCTGTTTTCTCACGATTATATTATTTGAATACATGCATACATTTAAAAAATTTGTGACGTCACATCAGGAGGGGGAGGTTATAAAAATGTGACAACCTGTGAAAATGACGGGGGGAAGGGGTTCAAACGTCCTAAAATTCGTGTGACGCCCCTCAATATGATGAGAGTACTGTAATAATATCAAATTTTGAAGGTAGTTATTTTGTACCGAAAATGTGTATTACTTTACTAATAACAGTAAAAGTTTGATCGCTCTTTGTTCGACAGTTTTGTATAGTTTGACAAACTGTTTATATTCGATATTTCCACATTATACTTGATATACCTTTTGAATATTTCCACAAAACTCAATTTCAACCCTTATTACACCAGCGGTTAGAATGGTGGTTTGTTTACTGTTTGTTTCTGAAGCTTACAGCACCTATTTGCTGACATTGCAATTCAAATTTAATGAGCAGAGTCGAAATTATTGAAAGTTTCAGTTTAATCAATAAGACAAGAAAGTTGTTGGAAATTATCATTCAAGGTATACAAAGCGCTGCTGAATTATGAAATAATTCCATTATTTTGCAAACGATTTACTCTTCCTACCTATAATCCAGAAATAGTTCGATTTTTCAATCCAAATGAAGATTTTCCGAATAATATAAAAACACAGTGGCGTCACCACTTTTATCTGGTTATTGTTAGTTTTTTTTTTAACGAAACGTGGGTCTTGTGATACATTATTTGAAAGATTTTTCAATAATATTCTGTTCAGCATAGCATAGCACAAATGAACGAAAAAATCATTATTCTAGCTGATATAATAAACTGAATACGAATATGTTGAAATAAAATGATAGAATAAAACATAAAATGATCATTTAAATCTAAACTCTGCTTTTGTATTAAAATTTTTCATTATGGTTCTTGACTCAAGCCTGGATCTTATGAATCCGTCTCTTCTTTCTTGTCTACAAACAAGCGAAGCAGCCTCGGTTACCAATTTTACACACCTTTTGGTTCCTTGTGTGTGGCATGGAATGCTAGATAAGTATGGAAATTTCGTTGAGAGGTTCTCATCTGATACAAAACTTTCTAAGTCTTCATCCAAGATGTCTTTTAAAACTGAAGGATCTAATAGCTTGTTTATTTCAGCCCAATTAATTGAATCTATGTAATCGTTGGCTTCCATATTTATTTTAGGTACACGAAAATGTCTGACAGAAGAATTTTGATTCATCTATTTAGCAGAAATTACTCTACAGACAGCTAATCTTTGAATAATAACTCTATCGTCATACAACATAGCTAGGAGCAAATTCTCCATGTGTGCAAAAATCCATTTCTTTGAATAACAACGTCAACTGTTTTCCTAAGCCAATCCGGCATATATCTTGAGTATACGATCATCCTCCATAGGTGTTTAGGACCTTCGATGCACAATGGCTTTACTTTGATAATAAACCATATTGGGCCATATACTTTCATAATATAAGTAACCAAATGTACCAAGTTTTCGGAAGGCTTTTCAGTTGCCACATGAAGACGAAGGATTCGGTTTGCACTCGTCAGCCATCTAGAATGCACCACTGGTCCAGGTTGAATAGCAGCTAAATCTTGACAGCATTCTCCTGAGGACACAGCTTTCATAATATCCAACAAATAACGCTGATCTGTACTCAAAATATTCCCATCTACATCTGGAAATGGATTTGCCTCGATCTTCTTGAACTTAGTGATAGGAAGCGTGTGACAAGTTTGTAGTGATTTACCAACAGCACCAAAAAATGCTTTAGATCCCTGAGTTACACCGTCAAGCTGAACCAAAAGATGACGTAAAGGCAGTTCGTTAAGATGTAACATACAAATAAAACATTGAAGGGGACGACTCAGCTGGGCTTCTAGAAGAGTTATTACACCTGCTTTTGTACCAGTATTGACGACCGTTTCGTCGCATCCGACTGCAATGAGTGATATTCCTTCATCGTTGAAAAACGTTAATATTTCATTTCTAATGCTAGTCGCAGATCCAGACGGAAGAGCCAAATGCCCAAGGTAAATAAAATTTGGTTCCTGTATTAAGGAAATATGTTCTTCTTTGACAGTACTACCGTAATACTCATCGCCTTTTTTAGTTTGTGTTCTAGTATTATCCTTCCGTCCGTCGAAATAGAGACTTTGCACTGTTGCAGCTACATTTGCTTGTAGTTTTTCCCTGTGTTTCTGACGTTCTCTACGAACTTATTTATTCAATCAATCAATTACATTGTCAGCAGTAATAACCCAAGGGCATTGATAATTGTTCGAAAAAATTTTATGAC
>CAJUYG010002957.1:38113-49320 GCA_910591675.1 Galerucella calmariensis
AAAAATGAGGAAATTTGATTAGTTCTAGGAACTGTCAAAAAATTTTCGTCTAAAGTATCTAAATCACTAAACTTTAAACTAACTTTACTCATTTGATGGATAGATTAATTTAATAATTTTCTACCCCTATCTTTTGACAACCCGAAAAGAAAAAAAAGTCACTTGGAATGTAAGTACCTATAGGGCACCCGAGGGAGAAAAAAAAATTTGTAAGAAAAACATTACGTCACCATGCCACGGCCCGTGATGGGTGGGGCACCTAAAGAATATGCTTGAATAATTTTTGTTTCAAGTAAAATCCTTGTCTGTCTGTTTAAAATTTCATGCCACCAAGGCCGTGAAAAAAAATTGAAAAAAAAATAAAAAAAAATTTTTGAAATGTTTTTTGTTTTGTTCTTTCTTCTTCTATGATGGTTTAGCAACTTTTGCAACCTAGGCCAACCTAAAAAAAATATAAAATAACTTCGACCCACCCTACGAGACACTTAGTGGCCGGCCACTATTGTCTGAAAAGACTCGCGCGGCTAAAAATACAATTATACAGGGTGGAAACCACTTATGGAATAAAATTCTTTATGTCATTATTTGAGGAAATTTTAAAAAATGCCGAGACAAGTCAACTTTTGAATTGAGCTGTGCGTTATGTGAACATAAATGTAAATGTACAGGGTGATTCACGCAAGTATGCCATAGTCAGTGTTTTTTTTAACCCTTTAACGGTTTTTGGTACATTTATGTACCACTCGCTATTACACGCTATCTAGTATTTACTCTACAATGGAGCATCAACCTGAAGTTGTCTTTCTATATTCTGAACGTTTTCTGATAGAAGTAGTGAACCTCAGCATTATGTGGCGCCTCCAAGAATGGATTATCTGTTTAGCTGTCAAAATAAGGTACGTATAGGTACCAGTGAATATTTGAGAACAAGACCGACGATTTATACCAACTTTGTGAGTTTTTATATTGTTTATGTGAGATATATCACTTGGAGATGTGAGAATCATATTGTTTACATACCTTATTTATAAATTCTACTTATGATTTGATCACAATTTCGTTTTCTACCACTTATTGTACGTTTTTAGTGTACAGGCTAGAAATAGCGCGAAAACGTCGTCCATTGTTTTTATTTCTACGTTCTCTATATGAAATTTACTGAAGAATACATATTATATTTCTTCCTATGTTTGTCAAATAGAGTGTTGGTTTATTGGCTGGGATAATTTTTTCATTTCAAAATATGGTACAGCTGATATGAACCAGAGAACATATCGTGTTTATAAAAAAAATATTGTTGAGTTCATTTGGAATCAATCGTTTTCGTAAATTTTAGGAAAAATGATGAATATAAATGGTAACAGATTAGATAATAATGTCTTTCCAGATATTTTATTAGATTTGAGTGCTCGGAATGCTCCTAATTATTTGTTAATAAATTTTTTAACTTTATGTTTGCAATATTTTTATTTTATGTTATATTTGTTTTTGTTTTGTTTATTCAGTTTTGTTTATTTTTTAAGTTGATATGAATAAACTTCTTGATAATTTGCAGTTTTTATAGTCGCATTCATTGAATTAGGTAAATATGCTACACACAATTTTTAATTGCAGGAACGCTCTCTGGTGCAAATATGTACCACCCAAAATCTTCCAATCTAAATGACATTTTCTCAATATATTTTGTTGAACTATTGCCTTATTAGTTAATATAACCTAATAGGTTAACTTTAACTAGGTCCCCAGAGTTCTGCCCGTTAAAGGGTTTTAATGAAACACCCTGTATATTTGCATATTTTTGAAATCCTTTCAATGAACCGACTCCAACAAACTAAATAATGTTTGGTCAATTATGAATTACACAGGGCGAAATTTTATTTTTACAGTTATTAAACACATACATAAAATACCGGATGTATTTGATTTTAATACATTGAAATAAATGCTCAAAATGTTCTCCACCCAGTTGTTGGCAATAGCACAGTCTCCTATAAAACTCCTCCGTAACTTTGTTTAAAGTTTGAGGTGAAATATTCTGTAGTTATCCTGTCTTTAAGGTCTACAATGATAGTTGGTTGTGTTGCACATACTTTGTTTTTGAGATAACCCCACAGAAAAAAATCTAACGGCGTGAGGTCTGGCGATCTAGCTGGCCTCTCAATAGTACCTCTCCGTCCAATCCATTTATTGGGGAAGATTTCATCTAAATAAGTTCTTACCATTGAAGCATAATGGGGTCTTGCCCCGTCTTGCTGGAACCAAACATTTTCATTCGGTAAGCTAGGATCTATTGCGTTGGGATATAAGTTTGCCAACGCAGGAATACTTCCATTCCTATGTTTATTTGAATATTTTTCAGCTGTCAAACTTCCATCTATAGATATAGGACCAATAGGGTACTGAGTATGTGTCTCACGCATCCAATTAGGATTCTCTGCTGACCAATATCTACAGTTTTGTTGGTTTGCCTCTTCATTCAATGTGAATGAGATTTGTCAGAAAAAAAAATGGTACCAAGAGCCATTCCATATCTGTTCAGCTTATTTATCAATCTTTCGCAGAAATCAATTCTACGATCTGGATCGTCTTCTGTTAACTCCTGCACAAAAGTTGATTTGTAGGGATGAAGTTTCTCTTTATGAAGACATCTTAGAACAGTTGTATAACTATCATTATTTTCACGGGCAATTTGACGTGTACTTGAAGGTGGATTCTCTTCAACACTTAACAAAATATCCACTTCCACATAATCTTCAACGAAGTGTGGTTTTCTTTTCAATAGTTTGACATGTCCAAGTTCTCTGAATTTTGCATGAATTTTAGACACAGTACTTTGTGAAATATTAGGCAATTAGGGATACCTGTGATTAAATAAGTTTGCCACTTCAACTTGACTTCTGCAGTTATCCCCGTACCCGATCATCATTAAAATCTCAATTCGGTGAGTCTCAGTTGAATATTCCATTGTTATATCGACAAGGAAAGAGTATTTGACAAAGATTTTACTTTTTCAGTATAAACTGTCAACACAACAACAACTGACAGAATAAAGAACAATTCACATTATTTACCGATTTTGTTTAATTATTGGCGTTTTTAGGCAATTTGTAAGTATTTATGATAAAATTCATGGGCGTAGCAAGTTTTGTTTGACATACAAATACGTCTAATAATTAGTAAGTTTAGATTTTTGATAAATCCATATTTAGCTAATTTAAAAAAGTACCAATATTTCGAGTGTAATATATTACACTTGCCCTACACAGTGGTGTTCTTTATTTTTCTCCACCTTCCTCCCAGCGTGAAATATGAAAAAATTTCGAAAAAGAAAGTTTTTTGATTTTTTTTCCAATGTGGGAAATCAATACAATGGTACATTTTTTTTATATTAATCTACATACTTCAGCCGTATTGCTAATTACTTGTACTTCTGGTCTTAAATGACCCCTACCGACTGGCCTATCAATGGAATTGTTTGTTATTCAATAATTTGATAAGATCCTGACATGCAATACATATTTCTTTATGGAATCCAACAATTTTATTTTGTTAAATCTACATTGTATTTAAACATAAAGTGACGCGTTTCGCTAACACAGTAGCTTTTTCAAACGAATGGAGGTATAATGAGAAACTTTCTATTTATACAGTGCCTTAATACTAAATTATACGGATATTTAACAAAATTATAAACTATTCACAAGGAAATGAAATGAATTTGTCTAAATATGGGATTAACTAAAGTATTTAACAAGTTTACCTGGAAACGCATTTACAACCATCCTACAGGTATCTTTCTAGGTAAAAAGGTTTAATAATGGAGAATTGTTAATATCAAGTTGGTCGTTAGGAAGATTATCTGAATATTTGTTTTTATTTATCTCTAGGGCTTCTTAAAGATTTAATTTCAAGGATTTAGTTTCTATATGCAAAATTTCAAAATTTGAATCTAAAGAGTGTTGGTTTGCTAATAAATGATTTGAATAGTTGGAATCTAATTTTTGATTGTCATACCTACGTTTGTGTTCTGAAATTCTAGCTTTAAAATTCCTAAGATTTATTTAGTTTTGAAGATTTGGATTTGTTGTTTTTAATGAATTTGGATAAATTGTTGTCGGTTTTGAAGCAAATATTTAAGTCTAAAGTTTCTAAAAATGATTTTGTTTTTAAGGATGGTATTCCAAAGTAAGTTAAGCTTTCAAATTGGTTATTTTTGTTTTTATCAGAAGGAGATACTTGTTCTAGTTCTAGAGTATGTTTTCGTATCTTTTTATTTATGATGTCAATTGAATTTGGATCGTAATTATTATTAACCGCTATTTGCTTTATTATATTTAGTTCTTTATTGTAATTGTCAATATTCAATGGAACTGTTAAAAGTCTATGTATCATACTATTGAAAGCTGCTAATTTATGACTGATTGGGTGGACTGAACTATTGTGAATTGTAATGTCTGTATGTGATGGTTTGTGAAATATAGAAAAGTCATGTCTATTATTTATATTTGAAATTGTAAGATCTAGAAAGTTTATGGACTTAATTTGTTCAATTTCTACTGTAAATTTGATATTTTTATGTATTGAGTTAATGTGAGTAATGAAGTTATCTAATTGTCTCGTAGTACCAGTGAAGCAAGCTAAAATGTCATCTACATATCGGTGCCAGTAATCAAAATTTTTACTGAGGGGGTGTTCATGAATTATCTTTTCCATATTATCCATGAAAATTTCTGATAATAGGGGACTGAGAGGGTTGCCCATAATCAAACCCTCTTTACTGCTATAAACCTTTCCGTTGATATTTCTTCCCTTCTCCACAATCTACACTATTCACGTAAAACTAATTTCATAATTTTTCTTGCCGTGAAATAATTAGTTTCCCATTTCAAATGAATATTTCATACTGTAATTCTCATAAATATTATCAATCTTTCATGTCGATGAAAATGATTAGTTATGATTGTGTTTAAGGTTGAATCTCCATATTATTTGCTACAAATAATTCTTTTATCTCCAGAATCAACTTCTTAACATTATTTTGTTTGATATGAGTATTAATCCTGGAACTTTGTTTAGGGGATTTTTCTCCAGTTGACCGATAATAAGTGAAAACTCTCCTAATTAATTGTTATTTTCCCCAGGGAAAAGTGAAAACAATTAACAAAATGCGTGGAAAAATTCCCTTATATTGTTATCGACGTCGGATTAGGCGTTCGGCACAATGGGAAAGTTCTTTTAGACCCTTTCAGTAAGGGAAAAGTGGACTTTATCCTGGGATTTTCCTTGTTTAATCTTCTTTAGTTCACTCCAACGGAAATTTCTTGAACATTCCCTTCCGCCTCAAGGTCTTGCCATTGCCATTATCATTTTTGAATTGGTTTTAGTGAATTATCTCCGAATAGGTTTATTTTTCTCCAAAAATATTGTTCCAGCTTACGTTTCAATTGAAAATAACAATACAATTCAATTGTGTTATTCTAAGAAAATAATTTTAGTGACCTATTCATATTTCGGAAATACTGTGGTATGAAATGAGGAATGTTATTGAACCCTACGTTCATTTCATACGTTCCAGTGCCGATACAGTGAGTTCGTTTAGGTTGGAATAAATTCAATATTCCGTGTTCCGTGTAGTTACGTCGTATACTTCTAATATTAGTCCAGTAAACGAAGGTGTCAACATGGGCAACTGGTCCAGCAAGAGCAATTTTTTTTTAATTTGCAGGTTATGGTAGGCACATTTAATTCCCAAAATGTCAGGTACCTGACCATTGTGAAAAGGTGGGAAAATGGCTCTGAAATTCCAGAAAATCCGTTTTCCCGCGATATCTGCCGATATTCGACCACTGGAGAATTTTTGTTCAGACGAAAAATAAAGAGTAGTTCCTTACCTACAAAAATGATCCCTAGCATTATTTCGAAAAATTAGATAGTTTCAGAGATAAATGGCCCGAACGCCGACCCTAAATTGAGCTCCAGGCCGGCTTATCAAGAGCACGCTCTGAGGGCTTGACGTCCCCAAGTAAATTACTAATTTTTTAATAACTCGCGTGAAAATCAATATTTTTGAATGAATCAAAGGGCGGGTGCAAGAAGGGATCTGTGGCTACTAAGGCGTCTTTTTATCCACTCAATTTATGCTCCTGGGTCATTGGGAAACCAGGCCAAAATTCGTCTTTGCTAGATTTTTTAATGCTTCCATGGATTTATTCATATTATTTTTATTAAGAGTTATTTTAGCCAATCCTATTGAATAATGGTTCTTTGGTGGGTACTTTATTTATCCCGAAATGCTACCAATAATTCGCCCGTATTTTTTTTATTAATGTGTTTTCCAAGAGGTGATTTTTGTGGATTTCTGGAGTTTTCCCGAGCGCTCTGGTTTATCGGAAATTTCTCGATGATTAATTGTCAAACCCGCTTATAATTGATATTAGGAGAAAGGCTAGAATATCCTCTTGCCGATGGTATAATTTTTTTTGGCCAAGACCCCTGGGTTTTCAGGAAAATCGGGGAAATTTCCAGTTTCCTAAGGTAAGACAGCTATTCTTCTGGGTTGTTTCGAGCAGTTTTTTCTCTTTACAGTAGAATTTTTCCCGGTCAAGCATCATACCCGATGAAAGGTCACATTCTGAACTTTCCTTTGATATGTGTATCAAGTATTTTATTTGATGCATTGAAAAGAAATTCATCTCTGAATTTGTTGTAATGAATTTTATTCTCGCACGCCGGCACGCCACCCATCTATAGTGTGGTCGACGGCGTCTGCTATAGTGCGTGTACATGTGGATGCTTTCTGCTGCATTGTTTGTCAACAACTGACAATTTTATATGTAAACACTATCTCTCTCGTGATTTTTAAAGAATAAATTAGTAGTATTCCAGTGTAAAAAGTGAAATTCAAGTAATTATTAATTTTATTGTTATTATTAAATAATAAATTTTGAAATTTTTATTGATAAAAAACACAGGAAAATATTGAAAATTCTTGAGCTTTTTCATTTTGAAGCACACGGTGAGGTTTCATTTTTTTAATTAAGATCATTAATATTGTTGTGTGTGAAATGACATCTAATGATTTGATGAAAATTTCTCATTCCTGTAGAAAAATGGAAGTCGCAGAGGATTCTAGTACGCCTGTGTGTTTTATTTGTGATCAAGCTTTGACTGAAGACGTTACAACGGTTACCCGAGGACTAGAAACGTCAGTTTTTAAGTTTCAGAAAACTGCGAACTTTCTAACCACCATTTTTGCAAAAAATATTGGTGTAACGGAAAAAATGGTAGGGACAACTTTTGTAGGTAATGAACTGCTCTTCATTTTTTGTTTGAACAAAAATTCTCTAGGGATCGTAGTTCGGGAGATATCGACGGAAAACGGATTTTCGGAATCTCCAGAGCCATTTTCCGACCCTCCCACAAATTTCAGGAACCTGACATTTTGGGGGTTAAATGTACCTCCTATCACCTGCAAATGAAAAAAAAATTCTTGCTGGACCAGATGCCCATGTTGACGGTATTTTTCGCCTTCATTTACTGGACTGTATTGTCAGATATGACAAATCAACTTAACAAATACGGCAGTTTTGCAGATCCGACTAAACATTGAAGAATAACATATACGACTTGGAGTTTTAACAGAGTGATGGGGTTTATTATTTGCAAGCTGTAAACGCCCTAAGCTGAAAATGCGCAAATATGTAGATACGACTTCTATGCTTAACAGGGCAGAATAATATATTCAGTTTATAATTGAAACATGGCAAGATTGACATTATTAGGCCAGTTCAATCTGAATAGCTGTACACTGAGAGAATTGAATAATTTGTTCAAGACTTTATAAATTAATTGAGTTACCGATTCCATATTGCGTAGTGAGTTTAAAGAAATATGTAATTAGGTATAATATGTAGACATCATAATAATGGCAATTTGTACATACATAATACATAATTTGTTCACGAATTAATAATGTTTTTTTCTACGCCTACTTCCAACCAGTATTTAGTGAAGATCAGAGTTTTGTTTTTCAAACCTCTCAGAGAGAAAAAGGAAGTTCCCTACGTTCTTCTGTCAAATTGGAAGGAAAAATACATGCTGAAAAAACGTTACTCTCACAGGAATTCCACCCTTTTTGGAAAATATTGAAAACAGTAGGCGGTGGAATTTGGATGAATTAAATTTTTTCAACAACAAATTCAACTCTCTTGTCTTAATTGAACATAATAATATTAAACTGTAGAAGCATAGATGGCAGCCCACCATATACGCTTTGATTAATTACTTTTAATTTACAAATGTTATCAGAAAATATTTCTAATAAAAAATATGTGGTTCAATAATGTCTACATTCCAAAAATACTTTTTATCATATATATCAGAGCATGAGACTCTTAATCTCAGGGTCGTGGGTTCGAGCCCCACGTTAGGCGCCAATGAAACGAAAATGTTGATTGACGTTGAAAGCCAATGAAACAAATAATGAGATTGAATGTCGTTGGAAAAAATGATGGTAATTTTCGCGGGTACCGGTAAATTATTCGAAATCAATTGTTCGAAATCAATTGTTCGAAAATCAATTTTTCGAATGACCGATTATTCGAAAATCAATTATTCGAAACTCAATTGTTCGAAATCGATTTTCCGAAATCAAATATCTGGAATAGATTTATTAAATTTAAGAGGACACCGAATTTCAGTTAAAAATTGTTTATTGTTATTACAAAAAACCTCCACCACATCTTATTACGTTGTGGTTATCTACTTAGAAGTTATGTTGTGGTAAATTTTAGTATAAATGTAAGAAACGAATAGTTAAAAATTATGTTACATAAATTTTAAATAAAAAAGAACTTCCCTCAACACTTAGGCACAGGCTTAGGACTGTCAGCGTAAAGCAGGAGTGTTTAGAAGTTTTGTTTAATTTTTGTTTTTTTTGTATTTTTTGAATCAAATTGGAGAAAAACTTCTTTCTTCAAGGTTTGTTTGTACATGTCAGGAAAAATAATATCTCGTCTGGATTGAGGAAGAGCAGGTGCACCATCGTTTCTTTGTCTGATGTTTCGAATAGTTCGTTTTATATTGTTAATCTCTGGCAAACGCCCAACTGAATGAGTACTGACTTGTGTTGAATATGTTGAAATTATGCGGTGAGGAGTATCAAGTGTGTTTTTGGCAGAGTCCCGTACTTGGTCCAAAAATTTTGTAACTTGTAGACGTGCAGCATCTCCACCATGGTTATGTTCAACAGGTCCTTTATTGATTTCATTTCGCTCCGTTATAACTCTTGACTTAATAGGTATTTATGTATAATTTAGACCTACCGTTGTCATTAGGATTTCCCGTTATCGCAGAAGATTTCTAAGAGATAAACGCTTAACAAACATTTAATAAGGTAAACAAAGTAATAAAAACTTCTATCTATCTATTTTTGTATATTCTATTCAGAATATTGAATTTCGAACAATAGATTTTCGAGCAATTGATTTTCGAATAATTGACTTTCCAAGAATTGACTTTTGAAGAATTGATTTTCGAATAATTGATTTCGAACAATTGACTTCCGAAGAATTGATTTCGAACAATTTACCTAGATCCAATTATTGCAGGTTCTTGCCTAACTAACCAATTAAATTTGGTGGTAAACCAAGCCAGTTCGCAGGGCTTTGTTACCTTATTAATCTTGAGAAAGATAAATCAATATTGGCAAAACTAGAAAAACAGAAAAAGCTATCTTAGGGAGCCACTAATTTTCTTTCCTGGAAGGAAATTAGGAAGGAAATGAAATCTAAAGGTCAGCTAACTTTCAATTTGTTAAAAAAAAGAACTTAAAGTTTCTGTATAATAAATAAAACTATCGAGATAGAAAAATGTATATAATTTAAATATTGATATTACAAAAAAGATGGGTTAATAACAATAAAAAAAATTCTCAGCATACTGGAACTTTTGTTTGTGAAGATAAAGTTGTACTGTAACTATTGATGTAGGTACTACTAATGTATTTATATGGACTGTTTACTCCATGGAACTGTATGCAGGAAACTTGTTACTCCGAAGGGACTTGTATCCCAAAGAACTTTTATTTTAGGAAACTGTATTATGTATTCCATAAACTGTTTGTTTGATACAGTAAATTGTATCCCAGGAACTTGTTAGGTACTCCAAGAAATTGTATCCCAAGAACTGAATTCCAGAAAACTGTGCTCCAAGAAACCAATTTGAAACCAAATTGTTGATTGACGTTGGGCGCCAATGACACACTGTTTAAGTTGAGCGTCAATGAAATAAAAGTTGCTCAATTTCGCAAATGGAATCCGGATGTTGAATAGCCGAAAAAAAAATGAAAGTGAATAATGCAGGTACTTGCATAACTAACCTATTAAATTTGGAGGTAAACTCAGCCAGCTCGCAGGGCTTTGTTACCTAATTAATATTGGCAAAACTAGGAAAACAGAAAAAGCTATTTTAGGGCGCCACTAATTTTCTTTTCTAGGAGAAAATTAGAAAGAAAATCAAATTTAATGGTCAGCTAACTTTTAATCTGTTTAAAAAAAAGAACTTAAAGTTCCTGTATAATGAATAAAACTAACAGAGTTAAAAAAAAACCCAGGACTCAGGAGAGAGCACACGCACGCAAGTAAGGCACATAATGAAGCAACGTAACATAACGTAACGTAACGTAACGGTCGCTCAAACCTAACCTGACGTGAAGAACTAAAGTTCCAAAAATGTATATGATTATGGTTTTTAAGTTCCACATAAAAAAAGGGTTAGTGGCAAATGAAAAAGATACTTATCAAACATACAATTGTTTGATGATGAAGATGACGTTGATAATGAAGATGATATTGTAGATGAAGATGGTATTAATGATGAAGATGTCGATGTGGGTACTACGGACTGTCTAGAGGAACCGGTATTTAGGAAGCTTCCTGTTAAACAGGTACTTGTCTGTCACTCAGGAACTTGTTGGGTACTCCAAGAAATTGTATCCCAAGAACTGTGTTCCAGGAAAAACTGCAAAACTGTGCAAGTCATCAAAGTTACATTTTTCGAAAGATAACTGATATGAAAGTGAAAAGGAGCCAAACGTTACACCCATGCTCAATCCTTAGAGAGATGGGATGGAATCAAAGGATGCAGCCTTGCCAGGATGACCCTGGGAAGCTGGCGTCGAAGAGATATTTGGCGATAACCAGGAAAAA
>CAJUYG010002958.1:0-25237 GCA_910591675.1 Galerucella calmariensis
AATGATTGCTCTTTCGAATGAGATCAAAAATTATAGGGTGTTCTATTAAAAAAAAATACATATTTTCCCCTTTGAATTTGACCAACATTAGTAAAACATTAGTAAAACCTGTGTTGATGAGATGGAATGCCAGCCAAGCCTAAGAAAATCTCTTTGATAAACTAGTGACACTAGTGAAAACCCCATCTCTTTGGAGCAATTAATAAGCTGGGCATTTATGTTTAAAATCAGTCACTCTTATTTGGGACACCCTGTATAATATATTAGTAATGATAGTCATAATCTTGTGAATTGTTTTTTAAATAGTGTGCACATTCCAGTTAAGTACTTAGCTGTGTTCAGGGACGTATATAAAGGAGGGGTTTTGGGGGTTCAAACCCTCCCCATAGAAAATACAATAAAGGTACAATAATTTTTTATTAGCATACTGCCGCAATATGAGTATTCATCGGGATGTGGCAATAGAAATAGATTCCTCAACAATTGTGAATAATATAGCTGAAGAGGTTAAATTTACTTTTATGAGATTGATTTTCTGTTTTAATAAAAGCTTCAATTTTCAATCATCTATCACTTTTTAAAACAGGTGCTCCCAAATTAATATACAGGTAACATCTCGGCTGGTATGGGAATGCGGCGAAGAACTCAGAAGACTGGCGACTCGGAACAGTGTAACACTGAAGAGGGTCCCAGCTGACGAACTTGCAAGAGCAGGATCATCAACACTGATGAACGGACCCGAACCATCTGTGGGCATTCCCAGATGCTCCACTAGGTCATGGTAATAGGGTGGGTAAAAGAACAATCCATGAAACTCTGGAAGAATACGCCCAGGCAAACACATGGGAAGAAATTTAAAAAAAAAAAACATCAGAAAAAGTAGCGAAAGAACTGCTCTCAATGAGCAGGAATAAACTACGTACCATAACGGGGTTTCTTACGGGAGACTTTCCCACAAAGAAGCACCTGAACAAAATAGGGCTGTATAACGGAGACCTCACATGCAGGAGACGCAAAAAGGACTGAAATAGGTCTGCGCATATTATGAAACTGTGAGACGCTGGACCACAGGAGGCAAAACTAAATGGAAGACCCCAAATGACTCCAGAAGACTTCTACAACCAACCAGTAAAGAACCTGTATGAGGAAATACAGGAAGCGGATTGGCTGAATAGGCTGTAGTCAGAATGTTAGGAGGATCCACAATAAGCCCAAGAGGCTGAGGTGGTGCAGGCGAAGGGACGGCTCCTTTAAAAAATATATATACATGGTTATAACCATTTCAGCAGAAGGAGGCAAAACCCTCCCCATGTGAAAGCTATAGCTACGTGACTGGCTGTGTTATTAGCAAACTGTAGATGGATGTGTTTAATGTTTTTTTTCTTATTATACATCTGCCCACAGAAACAGTTGCTGATAGAAAAAACTATTTTTTCTACTAGCGTGCGGAAAAGTCCACTTTTCCGCAATCATTTCAGTGCGGAAAGAGTCACTTTTCAGCACAATTGTGGAAAAGTAAATTTGTCAAGTTTTTGGGGAGTATATACATTTGAATATTTAAAATATATATTTGTATGCTTGTAGCTTATGAAATGACTGAAAAATTGATAAATTTATTATAATTCTGCTATAATTTTCAAAAAAAAAGAATTATTTTCCAATCATTTTTCAATTGCCCCGGTATAAGCCTCATCAAATGATTGTCAAATAATAAAAGTTAATTTGTTGAAATGTATTTAATAAGAAATGTTTCTTTATGTTAACTTTCGGGTTTTTCCCGCATGCTAGTAGAAAAAATAGTGTACCTAACACGTGCATAAAGTGACTTTTCCGCACGCAATTGCTGGCCGAACTCGCTAAAGCGAGGTTCGGCCATCTGCAATAGCGTGCGGCAAAGTATCACTTTCTGCACTAGTTAGGTAAACTACTATTTTGATTTGTATAAAAAATTGTTATGCTTTATAAATATATTTGGAATAGGTACATTTGACAATTTACTCATATTACTTTCTTTATTTGCAGTAGCCAGAGCAGCAGCGAAGAAAAATTTCCACATGATAGTGACCCTCATGAAATGACTTGAAGCACACAAAACACAAGGGAGGCAGACAGGACCATTTACTTGATATAAAATTATAAACATTATCTTTTTTAATTATATTATATTAACTATATTATAATAATTATATTAAGGAAGTGAACCGTGGTTTGAAAGGTGGTTTGACATGAGAGTGATTAACAGAGATCCTCTATTTCAAACAACCCACCAGAAAGGAGACCATTATGATTTAATTTGAAATAGATCAGATTGATGATCAGTCTTTTGTCAATATCATTCAAAAGACATGTCAGTATAGGTTTTTTTTATGGTCCTTGTATATTCATTATTTTATTTGTACTTTCTAGTATAATTTTCCTCTTCAGCCCATTTTATAATTATCTTCTCATATTAAATTTGTTTATTATGTTATTACTAAAAGTTATTTATTTGAAAACAATACCCCCTTCTCCTATTCTAGTGATTATCGATTTTTATTGAATGTTTGTGACTTTTTAACTTCAATATGTTATATTTGATTATTTTTGTTCTCCACAATATGCATCTTGTTCTGTATTTCAATAATTAAGGTGAGAGGGTCACTGTTTCACTATTTGTTGTACTTTGCGTCGTTCCCTGATCACTGATTATGATTATAAACTTATTAATGCTTCTTACCCTGAAAAATCGATTCACCTTACATCGTATGCGATTCAAAATAATTTTCTACATTTATTGTTCTTCCTGTTTGTCATTAAAAGATGTAAAAAACGTTTTATTGGCTGTGTACTTTTTATTTTAAATAACATATTTAAAATTGATGATTATTGCTTCATTTTTCCCACTCCAGGCATTATATGGTACATTTTTTGACATTTAATTTAATTTAACTTGACTATTTGATTGTTATTATTGTGATATCAATAAAAATGTTGAGTTACTTTGAATGAAATATCAAATAACGGACCATAAATGCCATTTTGCAATAAAAATAAAATCACAGTAATTTTGAATATGGCGCCAGCCGCGAAAAGCTGTGAATTTACAGGAATCTTATTTTCCACTGTTAGCGGAGATCACAAAAATGGAAATGTTACCCCGGCTATTATAGAAATGAATACGGTAGAAGGTGGACGGATTACCTCAAGTAATATTGCATTCAGTAAGTTGATCCAAGCTCCAAAAAAACGTGTGGTATTTTTGGAATAAAACCCACAATTTAAATAACACCCCCAATATTTGGAAGCAATTGCAATGACTGGGCTTTAGCGGTCGAGGAACAAAGTCAATTAGAAATGAAAATTGGTAAAAAAGCTATACAGCTAAAACAGCATTACAGGTAACGGAATGGTTATATGTAACTATATTCAAATTCCGATATAATCTCCGAAACACCCGTATTGTTGAACAGAATCGACATACTACCACCCGATGCCCTTGATCTTGGTAAGATAACTGATGTTCGCTTAGGACCATACGTCAAAACAAAAACTGTAAATAACTACAATTGAAAATGTTACAAAAAAAATAAAATAAATTATCGATGCAGATAAGCTAAAGTGAAGAGACAGCAAAAAAGACGACAATAGTACGACAGAAAGTTGCATATACAGGCAATATGAGGGCATCATCAATATGGAGACAAGAAAACCAATCTTGCAGGAAATAGACATATTGCTCAGTTCCAGATGCTGGGAAGTTCCTGTGTGAGACAGTAGTTCTTCCAGTGTTAACTCCACTCCATACAATGCAGACCAAGTCTTAATAGTAACGGAATGTTTAGATATAGAGGAGTGTATTCTGGATACTTGGCGATACTTGACACTGAACACTGTTAACACTACCACTACACCAACACTAACACTCAACAATATTTTAGGCAAAAGTCGATAACCTGGTTATCTTATTCAGAGATTGACACCATGATACTCTGTTATTTATGTAAACTGAATTTTAAACGCGCCAAACTGGTTTATTCGCGGAAACAAACCATCATAGCGATAACATTTTACAATTGCGTTTTTTTTCCTAATAAGCTATACAACGGATTATGATGTTATTGTGTTATTCAAACCAATTTCACATTCAACTTTTGCTATGCTTTCAAATTTATCCAACAATCTATTGTTTGATACATAACATTACATTCACAATTTCACACATAATTACAATTTGAACATGTACAGTAACACTCGACTATGTCTGTTCGCCCATATTTCAAATGAGCTACTTACATGCTCTTTTTAACGAACTTTCACAGACCTCTGAGTCTGCCCAAAATATTCCATATATCTCAATAATTACAACTAATTTCATGAATACTACTATTTTCCAAATCCATGATTTCATCTTTGAGATTACAAAACAGCTTTTTTAAAGTATCGATAGATTTTTTTAACAAATTTAATTCCACCCCATTGAAAATGTTTTTCAACCCTTGTGTATAACGAGGGTGAGAAGGTACTGAAATGAATTTTTTCATTTCACCATTTCGGTGAAAAAAGTGTTATTATGGAAAGATTTGTTCAACATATGGCAATTAATTAGCTCATCTAGTATTCTCCCACCATACCCGATAATAACAGCCAAATTAATAAATGTGAATATATAGCTGAGTACACATGACTAGAAAGTCAAGAAAACATATTTGTATTCTGTGTAAAATTTAATTTTTTAAAATCGCAGAGCGCTTTCGGCTATTAAGCCATCTTCAGTGCTATACCTGCAAGTGAGTAATAAAAGTTGGAAAATGTAAAATAAGAAAAAGGTGAAGAATTACTCACTCGTCAGGTATTTGTTACGAGAAACTTTTCGACAACACATTAACGTCACAAAGTGAAATATCTTAAGATAACATTAAATTAAAAATAATCCCCTAATTAGGGTAAACTACATTTAGATTTTGAGCATTTTTCAATTTGTTTAAATTGTCTTCAACTGATACACGAACACGTGTTAGTCTAACGGTAGTTGAAGTGACAGTCTGGTGACACTACTTCAATTTTAAATCAACAAATGACAATCTAAGTGAACACAGAACTCAAGCCATCCAATATGAATATAAAAGTGACATTGTAAAATTTTGTGTAATGTAAATATTAAAGAACCCATTTAAATTTGCAAAAATTGTTGTAAATAAAGTAATTCAGTAATGTCCCAAAACAAATATGTAAATTTCCTAAATAAGATATTTTACTTTGTGACGTCAATGTGTTGTCGAAAAGTTTCTTGTTACAAATACCTGACGAGTAATTAATTCTTTACCTATTTCTCATTTTACATTTTCCAACTTTTATTACTTACTTGCAGGTATAGCACTGAGGAAGGCTTAATAGCCGAAAGCGCTCTGCGATTTTGAAAAAATTAAATTTTACACAGAATACAAATACGGTTTCTTGAAATTAATAAATGACTAATGGCATGTATTTAGGAATGGAATTTTGGATGCATTCGAAAGCATAGAAATAGTTGAATGTAATACAGGGTGTTTGAAAGTTGGGCATTGATAATAATAATAATTGATCCCAAATTCGGATTTGTCCTCTCCTTTATTAATAATGCTGCGATTCAGAAATTGAGAGGAATAGTTGATGAATTCATGGATCAACGCAGGAGAAGTACCGCTTGGAAACTTTTTTATTTTGTGACACCTTATTGAAACATCTAGATTTGCCTCAAGTTGATGATTAAAAAATTATATGCGAAAATACCAAATACATTTATCAAAACTTACTTGATGTTTTTAAGGTGAAAACTGGAATAAGAATTTTATTTATCATGTTGGACACCAGTGACGACAAAACACATATATGTACCTGATATTAAGAAAAATGTGAAAAGTGGATAATAAGTAAGGGCTATTGAAAAATGAGGGAGAAAAAATAAATCCCTTACATTACAATATTCTTTGAAAATATTATTAATTTATTAAGTTTTTTACGATTGGACGTTAACAATTCATCAATTCATATATTTTGAATTGATTAACAAAATACTACAACAGTAAGCGGAACTGTGACAAAAATAATTGCGTCAATGGGAATTGGAAATAAAATAGTGCTTAAAACAGGTTGAGTCAGAAAGAGCAGAAGGAAGCCAAGGAAGATTGATAATACTGAGGGTAGTGTTATTAGCACGTAACGACATAGGTTAACATATTATTGTGTATGAGAAAATAAAAACTATCGTAACAACTTATTACTGGTGTCTGAATGTTTCATTCTGCCAAACCTCACAAGCTATAATTCTGTCCATTCCAATTTTGCGTCGATTGTCGATAAAAAATATTGACTTTGGATTGGTCCAGCGTAATCGATGTGGATGCATTGTCACTTTTCTTCCGGTGTTTCTCAAGGATAAATAGGTGATTAGTTAATCTTATTCACTGAAAAGACGTGAAAACTGTGTAAAAAAATTTTCAAGCGAAGAAAAATATATAATAAAAATCCATAACCCAAAATTTGGAGGGACCTGCACAAAAAAATACAACAGAAATAATACAAAATACTACATCATCTACATTGAGCGCACTGAGTATTTTTATTGTTTATCCATGCATTTTTTTTCGTTGCAGTTTTTTGTGAAGTTACTGTAGTGTAGTCTATCCCTGGAGAAAAAAAAAGGTTTTTTCTGACCATTTTGACAGTACTTACATTTTATTTTGGAACTCACAAATGCAATTATCATATAAGTTCTGGATGTTGTATATACAGGAAACATCTAAATACTGGATACAGTTTGCAAGGCTATGAATCTTTGTATGAATATTCCTAGTGTATAGATTGCTTTCTAATCTAGACAAAAGAAATTAAAATCAGAAGCAGAAGGTGGGAAGCTGGAAATACCTTGTGAAAAATTAACGTTCTTACAGAAAAATTAATAAAATGAACCTACTCATTCCTGAACACGTTCATCCAATTTAATAATTATTGACTGATCAATGGCCAAGAATAAAAATAATAATTAATCATTGGAATACTTGTAATTCAACATAAATTGAATATTCCAAGAAAAAACAAATGAAGAGAATAACAAATTGTAATAATTAGCAGGCCAAATCTAAATCTTACACAAGCTAAAGATAAGACAAAGGAACCTATTTCCGGGGGATGAGGATGTTTGTAGCTCTTAGCACGATGGCGGCGGTGGCGGTGATGTCTCCTCTCGTGCACGGATCGGTAACGGAGTTGGCTTGAAGATGCCTTGACTTAACTTGCCTTGTTAAAACTTGCTGGCTGCAGACCTGCGGAGAAAAAAAAGAAGACAGGGATAAGGAACCATAAAAAACTTTAGGAAGGAACGAATAAATATAACAGATCAGGTAAAAAAGGGGCTTATGCTATAGCGCATACAAAACCCGAACTACATGTGTTAAAATATAACTAAACAGTTATCTGTTTAATTCTATTAGTTTTGTTCCCAAAATATACAAAAAATAGGGAAAAGCAAATAAGCGATGGATATAAATAAGCAGTAAGCACCACACTGGAAAATATAACTTATGAAAAATACTATAATTAACTTACCAACCAGACAATAAAATAATACTCCACCTAAGAGAAAATAAAGAGGATAATAGACCTCACTCTAATTTTCAAATACTCATATCTTGCAAACCGTTAGATATTAAAACTTCAAATTTCAGGGTATGAAACTAGAAGTAATTATCTAGGCGGGATGCATGTGAAAAAATCGAAAAATGATGGTATTTCTGAGATACAGTACTCAAATTTCTGAATTATAATTTTTTTTTCGAATACTCATGCAACGCACCTTCAGTCGACACATATAAATCCATTCTCCAAATTTGAGCTCTTAATCTCTTTCCATTTTGATGTAATGAATTTTTGAAAATTTACTACCGGATGATACTGCCCTCTAGCGACCTACGAAGTTAACTCAGAATAGTACACTCCGCTCATCAATTAACACTCACCGTGCATTTGTTATCTGCAAGCTCTCACCAGCGTGGATGGGATTTGTGCTCTAAACGTTTTTGTAGTGTCGTGATAAATTATAATATTATATTTGGATATTTTTTTTGATAATGAACTATTTTTAACGAATAGATATTTCGACATTTCAATAAAATGGGCAATAAACGCGGGATAAAAGAGAGTTGTGGTGCAGGTAGTGCTAAAAGACGGCGGTAAGTTACTTAATTTGGGTTTTCATGGTAATATTTAGGGAATAGGCAATTGATGGCAACCTATATTATATTTCTGCAAAATTGATATTGATTAGTTATTGCTGGTTTAAAATATTTTTCTAAGTTTAAATAGTTTTTAAGAGTATATTCCAGCTGGCAAAATAGCTTATTTTCTGTTTACATATTCCTCACAGTCATCTTTTAAAAAATCTAAATGATTTTTTGACTTGATTGTTGTTGGATATCTCTTATATATTAACTTAAATTATTAAAATAGTAAGAGACAAGGATTAAATAATTAGGAAGCAATATGTTTGAGAAAATTTTTGAAAATCCGATTAATAGCTAGGTACCTAGCAGTGGAAATCTATTCTTAAATTTTTAATTTTTAATCGAGATTTGTTATACTTTTGGATAATGTAGATAATAATAATATGGATGTATAATAATAATATGAATTTAAAAATAACTATATATTTTTATAGGGCTGTATTGGTTCGCTGGCGGGGAATTAGTAATGAAAATCTATCTAATGTAGAAAAAAATGAAATGGAAATTCCAACTTTGGACCATATGGAATGAAACTTGTGCAAAAAGTGGAATGTGTAAACTATCTACTGCGTAATCTATGTACTAGGTTAAAGGTGGTGGCAAAATCGACAAGAAGTACTTCAACTGTACAAATAGTTCCTTTAAAATTAAGAAAGAAACTTGAGAACAATATTATTAAATTTAGATCGGCCATAAAGAAATCTTCCGAACATTGGGGCAAAGCTGATTTAACAACAGCAGAAAAAATTATAACATTTCAGAAGGATGTTAGAAACTCTGTAAAACATATATTTGGCATGCATGATACCTGTGAATCCTATTTATGTAAAAAAGAAGAAGATGCAAATGAAAACCTAATTCCATTAATAACCGGTTATGGATTGAAGCAGGATATCAATAAATGTTTGCAGAGAATATTGGATAATGCTTCGTCTTTTCTGTTAAACAAAAATAATAATCCCGCGGAACACTTTAACAGCTTGGTGAATAAGTTTGTGGGTGGAAAAAGAATAAACTATTCTTTTAAATCTTCATACCAAACGAGATGCAAGATAGCTGCTATATCCTATAATTCCAAGGAAAAATATCTTGAAGAGTTAATTGAATTTACGGGAAAACGTTGTGGGTTATATACTAAGCAGCTAATGGCTAGAAGACAACTTATTCGACTTAGGCAATCTGTTGTTAGGAAGAAAACTGTTCACAGAGCAAACTCCATAAGAGAGCCCAGCAATGCCGATCAGGATTATGGTGCAGTAGAAGAAAATATTTCAGAAGAAGACCTGAAAGCCAGGAAAGAAAAATATTTTCAGATACTCCAAAATACTCCAGTCGAAATACTAGAAAGACGCACCGTAGGACAAAGTAGTAATCCATTATGGCAACAGGAAAGGCTATATAGAATTACTGCTTCAAATTTTGGTAGAATATGCAGAATGAAACGGACTACCAACCCTATAAACGTCGTGAAAAGTATGCTTTATAGTACATTCAGAGGAAATTCGGCAACAAAGTATGGACAGGATAATGAACTCGTTGCTATTAGAGAGTTTGAAGAAATAACTGGTCTGACCGTAGCAGCATGTGGCATATTCGTAGGAAAAGATGACGAATTTTTTCTTGGCGCTAGTCCTGATGGACTAATTAAATTTGATTGTTCAATTTTAGAAGTTAAATGCCCCGAAAATTTAAAAACAATGTCGATAGTTGAGGGAATTCGAGATAAAAAATTACATATTTAAAAATTAATGAAGCAGAAGTAATAACTTTAAAGAAAAATCATCCATATTACTATCAAATTCAGGGGCAATTACATTTAACCCGGAGAAAGTCTTGCTATTTCATAGTTTGGACTCCACATGGTCAACCTCACATCGAGAACATTGGAAGGGATGATGAGTTTTGGGAAAATAGTATGAAGCCTGCTTTATTTTCATTTTTTAATAATAATTTTGTGCCAGAGGTACTTAAAAATCCATTGTAAAATAGATAATAGTTAAGAAAAACATAAATAAAAAGGTCACTAGGAATTTATAGGTGTTTTAAATAATTGTCTTAAGTAATGTAGGACTTTGTAATATATACATTTTTCATAGCAATTGCAAATAATATCTATCATGGGAAATATTTGCTTATGTAATATGATGGCGAGTGTTAGTTATAATTTGTATTTTGAAGCTATGTAGCTCCAATGTGTTTTTTAATGAAGTGTGGATAGCTATTCGTTAACGTCTTCAAACCAATTTTTCCACTGAATTCCATTTATTGAGTTATGTCACATAAAATTCTATTATTTATCAATCTATTGTCAATTTTCGAATGAAAAACTACAGCTTAATTATTTATACTTGATAGAGATTCTAGGAAAAAAATTATGTATTTAGTATAACCCAATTATTAGGAGAACCACAAACAAGCTTCAGAAACTATTTAATTTTTCCTTTATTTCATTTTTTCAAGTTTTGTTAATTTTATCTCAAATATAAGAAACTCATTTCAAATTTATATATGACTAACTTAATTCCTTGAATTAAAAATTTGGGTGCAAGGATTTGTCGATATGCACTAATAAAATATTTCAAACTTTTCCAATAAATTGATCCCTTATAAATATTTGATCGTACGCCCATCCTATATGCAATTTTTTGCTAATATCTTGATTAAATTTCATCGTACGCACATGATATTAATATTTTTTTAAATAAATTGATCCCTCATAGAAATGTTATTGTAAGACTACGAGAAAAGGGAATTTTTACAAATAAATGAACCCCTTTTAAAAATTTCATCGTATGTCCAGGCTGGATAAAAATTTCTGTTAATTAATTAATCCTTTATGAAAATTTCATCGTACGCACATGATCTTGATGTGTTTAATACAAATAAATGTATCCCTTATAAAAGTTTCATCGTACGCCTTCAATAGATGTCAATTTTCGCTAATTAATTGATACACATATATACACCCATGATTTTATTTCATCCAAACAGTGCTCAACGCGCCTAAAGAAGTTTCCACATGTGTTTTTCTGGTAACTGTACCTAGATCATTAACTAGACAATGTTGAAACTAGTTCATCTAGGAAATCTTTAAAATATAAAAAAGAGCACCCTGTACCAGCCGAAAATCAAAAGCATTTTCATCGGCTAGTACATATCGACATACATTCATTTCAATTCTCAATTGTGTCTGGTTTCAAATATGGATAAAACGGCCCACCTGGGTAACACATCCTGTATACTTTTTCCTGCGACATTATGACGAAGGAATTGTAGATGTGGCCTTTTATATTGAAATAATAATAAATACAAAAATAAGTCACAAAAAGCTGTAAATTCACACTACTATGCTACTATCCAAGTGAACGGTACGGTAAATTGCAACAAAATGAGTTTCTCGTTGCTTCATGCCTCGTCTAAGTATTTCTGTCGAACTGTAGCCGGTGGGTTTTCCTTTGGACTGTACCCTGTTTATCTGTTGGTTCTCACTTCACGTACTCATGTGTCTAAATTCGAATTCTCTCAACGCTACTACGCGGACGTTCTCGCTGCTTCTCTTTCCGAACTTTCGTCGACCGTCGAGCGTCTAATCGGTCAGCAGGTCCTATTATCCTCTTAGGCAGCTAGAGGAAAGAAAAGACTTCCTCTCGAAAATTGAAATTACGAACATCCACAGACAGAAATGGAAGGAGAATGTTTATGAAAAATTATGTTTTATTTTGGAGTGGCTAATGCGACAAGTGACTAATAAGCCACAAAAATTCACTAAATAGAAAAGTTTTAGACGAACATGTAACAGCTGAACAGCATGTTATACTAGTGAAAAAGCTGTTGAGTCTGATAAGGGCTACTGGTCTTCATGGACCAGGTATTCTCACTATCTTGACACTCCTCAGCATTTTGTTAGAGGGTGTTACAGACGTATCTGGCTTTTGGATCATTAGACAGGCTAAATGGATAACACCCACACTGACGCAACATACTATGTTTGTAGTCAATTTTTGAGCAAACATCGTTCAGAAACTGCTGCTCACATGTAAAACGATGTATTGTGGACATAACTTTTACATTTTTCCATGCATACTCCACAGTGACTCACCATTTTCCGAATAAAATTCGAGCTAATAATCGAAGTTTCATTAGTTAAATCGTTTCCAATGTAGATTGATTGATTGAATATCAGAGCCCGCAAACAGTTACGAATCCTTCCAGCAATATATGTAATCCGTGTGCAAAATGTGTGCTTATTTATTTGAAATCATTGCAAATGACCTTTATCAAGCGCCAAAGCGGCTGACGTCAGTTAGTATGATGCCCAACTGTGTACTAGTGTGTCGATTGCAGGCCACAACAGTGATGCCAATTCCATGGATTTTTTAATCTGCATTATAAAATAATTATGGGCATATTTATAGAATCAATAATAATTTCATGTGTGTTATTCGGAATTATGACTATCAAAATTATAAAACATGTATCAATTATCATCAACCTGTGCAACAAAACCTATTGGAGCTGAAGACATTTTAATATTGTACATTGTCTTCTGATTTCTGAAGATAGACCGTTTCAGGTGTAGGTGGTACTCTTTCTAATTCCAAAATAAATGAGATAATACTCTTTTACAGAAAACTTCAAAATGGGGCAGAACGTCACATGAAATCAGACGATATTTTGGCTATGGTCCGAAAGTAACTGGTTTGCGGTTTACGGTCCCGAAAGTAACCAAAAAATAGTGGTTGCTGGAAATCTGGTTATTTCTGGAACATGGTTTCCTGAAATATGGTTAATGAACTGTCAAACTAGTAACCAGCCTTAGGAGCCGGGTAACTTGTGGTTTCGACTGTCATCGCTGTCACGCGACATGCATTATTATTATTGTTTATTATTTTTGTTAGCTGATTATTCCAGATTATTCCACCATCGGAGAGAAAAATTAAACATATAAACGAATAGAAGTAAAACACGAAAGTAGCCTGATTGTCCATGTTTAAAAACTACTCAAATATTCAAAACATTATTTTTTGAAGTGTAGAGGACAAGCTTAGAAAACCTTCAGTCCGTAGTGCTTAGCTTTTGTGTAAATTTTCCAAAAACTGTAACAGAACTATATAGTTTTATTTTAGATACAGAACGAAGTGGTGTCTCAGAGGCAGATGCGCGAAAGTGCAGCATCTTCCTAGTTATTTAGAAGTAATAAATAGAACTGGATAGATAACTCGATAGAGTTAAGCCAATAGAGACAAAAAAGAAGGAGAAGTGTGACTGGGTGTTGTTTTGGGGAATGTATTTAAGGTTATATTTCAGTTTCATCCGTCAACCGCAGCGGTTAATCGTGGTTACGGTTAGTTACTTTCGGACCATAGCCTTTGTTTAATTTAGTGGGTGACCGTTATACCGTGAAAATCATTCAATCGAATTGAAAGCTTGAAATGAGAAATATTCGATTATTATACATTTCATACCAAATCGCACAAAAATGAACTATCAAATCGGAGATAAGTCAATAAAATGCGATAAGATAGTTTGGCAGATGGGCACTTGTGGATCTCCTGTTTCACTAATTGTCGCATTGACTGAACTTCTATAACTTGTGAGTATCACAAAACAGTCTAACCTATAGAAGTGAAAGTCCAATAGGATTACCTAGAATGAAAAAATGAGGTTTCAAACCCATCCACCTGAAGCGCTAGTTGCAATGGAGTTGTCGAAATAGGCAAGGCAGCTGAGGCCGAAAAACAGACTAAGGGAAGAAGAATTTCAGCGATCGCAGTGGATGGGTTCAGAACTATTTCATAACGCTTTTTTTATGGAAGATTGTTTTTGAATAACTAATGCCCGATTTCACTAACCATTTCCTAAAGTCAGGTAATACCTAAAACGAATTTAGGAATTCCTAAATGCAATTTACATTTTACCACGCGCTAAGTAATGCCTGAGAGTGATAATATTACGTATTTCCTATCACTTTTTGATCAATCCTGAGAGGATTGTAGGAACAGCTTTGCGAGTGAGGCCCCTTTTTGTCCCAATAACAATATATTGTGGTTCAAAATATCTGTTGCAAACTTTGTAGGATTTATAAATCTGTTCAGTGCTTAATTCCTTTAGTTTTGGATTGCGAATGAAGGCAACCCATTCATTCAACAACAAAGGGTCATGCTTGGGAAACCTATGTCGTTTTGTGCAATGTCTGTACACCCAGGAACGCAACACTTCACACCAACCATTATAAATATTATGAATTATCACACTTGATAAGACTTACAGTACCTAATTAAAACACAAATAACAGCAGCAAATGGCAAAAGGAAACAATCTATAAAAGACAATGGTGACAACAACTATATGACAGCTTTCATGAATTTTAAAATCTTTTCTTCTTTTAGCTGGCAGGCCTGTTTCGATAACTCAATTGCAACTAGCGCTTCAGGTGGATGGGTTTTAAACCTCATTTTTGTATTCAAGGTCATCCTATAAACTTTCACTTCTATAGGTTAGACTGTTTTGTGGTGAGTATCTGGGATACTTTTAATCTATTTTGTATAGATGTACCCACTGTGTAAAAACGGCCATATAGTGTTGCTGATAAAGATGTTGGATTGACTGATCTCTGATTAGGCTGAAAGTAGGAATCATTGATATAATCATGATTTTTTTCCAGCCTCTTATAATTTTGTATGTTGTCATGGCGATTTGGAACTATTTTCCTCGTAAAAGGGGGTATTGATCACCTCTTTGCTACACTCAATAAATGAAATCTGTTTTGACTTCTATACCTTTGTTAAACTTTATATGTGATGGATCCTCAAGGTCCTCATAGTTATTTCGATATTTCGAATATCAAAGTGGAGTAAATTAAATGCAGTGAGTTTTATTTCAAATGGTAATAAAAATTAAGATGAACTTCCCATTTCCACGCCTCTGTCCTGTCGATTTTATTTTCAATTTGTCGATCTTCTCATTAGGCCCCCGGTAGCTTCATTTCTTAATTAACATCTCTTGCGTGTTATCAAGAAGTAATAATGTCTGTCCATCGAGAGTCGGGATGGGAATTCTTACCACTACACACTCAAGATAGTCTCTTTTAGTGAATTCTGTGTAGGTCTACTTCTTTCATATCTTCTCGACAACACGCACAGTGCATACAGGGAGGAAAACATTATCGCTACTTTTTTCTTTTGAAAGTTAATAAGCATATAAGAATATGAATTTTCATTGAATTGAGAATAAATAAATGTGATAAAAATGTTTTTCAATTCAAGATATAAACTTAAAATGTAGATTTATTCGCCTAGTGTGGCGCTCTCATGTTTCACCTTCAATTTTCTCATTCACTCCTTGGCAATCATATATGATGAAATATTTGTCAACTCATTGAATCTCACATTTCTTGGCATGACTAAGACTCCGTTTTACATAAGAAGAACCCACTAGACTCTAGGAGTTGCAGTCGTATGCGCGAAGAAGCTGCACATAACAATATCTGAACATCAATATCGGTCAAGGCCTAAAGGCATTAGCCTTAGATATTGTTACGTGCAGCTTCTTCGCGCATACGACTGCAACTTTTAGACTCCAGTGGGTTCTTTTTATGTGAAACGGAGTCTACTACGGATTCTGATACATGGCCGCTCCGTATATCCTTGATGACATATCCTACTTTCTGAGAAACAAACTATAAATAATAATATTCTATCTTTGAATCGTAAGAAGATGGTTATTGGAATATTTTTTTGATAACACTTTCTCAGATAGTTCTCAAATACCTTGACATAATCGATAGGTAGGTGTTATCAATTAAGCAATTATTAAACACTATATTATATAATGTACCTTAAACCCTACAACTTTGCCCACGAAAATATTGTTTTTGGTTAATATATTTTTGTGAGATTTTTTTTGGTAATTGCGCTTATCCCAAAAGTTATGTTTTTGCATCAAGAATCGTTAGTTCCAGTGTTGTTTCGCTATCTTCATAGGAAGTATCCGAAAAAAAAGGGGGTGGGCAAAGTTGTCAGCAAGTTTTTCAACTATACCCACTCATTTAAAAATCATCGTTGAGCAATTTTAAAACATTTAATCACAACTTTGCTCTCATATTATGTTTTTAAAAAAGTTTCTGCATGTATGAAAGTTTAAAAAACGGCTGAATACTTATAATAAAAGGTGTTTTTGTACAACTGTCATTAAAAGTGACACTTTTAATGATAGCAAACAATGTTAAAAACGATTGTTTACATATCAGCGTGTTAAAAATACTTTTAACACTAGTGTTAAAAGTATTTTTAACACTGAAATTCAAATGACAGCGTCTTTTCTCATTTGTTAGTAATCATAACGTTGGCAACGTCTGCCATTCACAACAATCTTTTGATTATTTGAATACTAAAATGCATTTTGAATTTATTGTCATTGCAAATTCGCTCGTTTCATTATCAAAATAGGGAAGTTGTACAAAAAACATTGTATGGTATTTGTGTTAAAAGTGATTTTATTTTGTTCGTGAAATTGTTCAATTCGCTCCGCTCATTTCACAAACGTTTTCACTCACAAAATAAAACCTCACTTTTAACACTCATATCATAAATAACTATTTTATTAGAAAAAATAGGAAATATCACAAAAACTTAAAACAAATTAACAGTTTTCACTCTTAAACCGCTAAATAAACATTTTGTCATATAAAAATAAAAAAAATAATACAGTTTCATTGCTGAACAAAAAAAACGTAGAATTCTCATTTAAATTTAAAAAAAATCAATAATATTTTGGGAACTCATATTTTTACTCTTCACAGCATGTACAGCCTGTGAAAGTGTTTGCTCAATATAGTTTTTATAATGGCGCGCTCCCTACTATCTCCTATCAGTACCTACCACGTGCCATACTGCAAAAATATAAATCAGTTTTCATTTTAAGCATTACTATAATTATCCTACAGCATTATTATTATTATTATTATTATTATTATTGTTTATGAACAAAATAAGCCATTTGAAGTGAAAAAAAAACTTTATCTCGAACGAAAAACTCCGAAAATTCATGTGACAACATTGCCCACTTCTTATCGCCAATAAGGACTTTCTAATACACTCAGCAAAAATTACACAAAATCACGTTGGTAACAAAACATCAAGGTACGCCCATACTAAATCTTGAGAAATATTATTGATAAACAAAGTCACAGCAAACCTCAGCTTTTCATGTTAAAAATCGACAAAAACCAGCCTAAATTTCCCTACCTGCTTCCGAAGAGCAACACAGTGGTTAATGCATTACTGAGAGTTGAAATGACTTGCTAAGGAACGTTTGCGACCGTTAGAACGATTTTACAATGTTTCCGGAGTTATAAAAAAACATGTTTACAACCTTACATATGGGCAAAGTTGTGACCTCTGGGCAAAGTTGTAAGGTTTTACGGTACTGAAGCTGGCCAAATATAAAACGTTTAGGGTATTTAGATGAGGGTATTTCCAAACCAACAAAAAATGTTGATCATACCTGTTATCTACTTATACAAAATGCACGACTAAAAGCAATTTAACCTGTTATTCCGCAGTATTCATCGAATATTGAGAAAATGCTGAGACAGGTAATTTTTCAATTTCAACTTTTATAGCCATTTAATAACCACCTAATATTCATGTTGAACTACTATCGTGGGATGGCGTCATCACTATTTTTGTTTTCAGTAGAGCACCCCATACATTTTTCCTCTTCACATATTTTACAGAAGAAAAGTAAGTACTTAATTGATCAACAACGAACAGGAAAACATGACTGCTTTATTGTCAAGAAAACATTGTATTCTGTGTAAAATATTATTTTATTTTACACAGAATACAATGTTTTCTTGACTTTCTAGTCATGTGTATATATAAAGATGCTATAAAGATATTCACCTTCTTATGATTATCCAGACGGCAGCGAATCGTTGTCATTAAACCTCTTTTCTCACTCCCAAACTAATTTAATTGTGTTATGCCATTTCCTGTTGTTAGGAATATACACTGTGTACGTATAGTAACGTAACTTGCTAATTTTTCGATTTCCGTTCGATTTACAAAAAAATGACGAATAATAGTTATTAATGTATTAAGAGCGAACAGTGATACATTATTGCTTGAGAGTAATTACTCGAAAGCAATAATGTCACGTTTTTGCTCGTAATACATACAACACTATTAATAACAAATATAAAGTAGAATTCATGAAAACTTTTAAAATCTGTCAGTTTGAATATGTCAATTAAAATATGTTTCAAACTTTTATATCTGTCACTGACGATATAATAGGCATGACGACAGTATCAAAAAATCGTCGATATAATGGTTTTAGGGGAAAGTTCGTATCAAAAAAATTCAAAACACTGCTTTAGTTTTATTTAAAAAATTCAGATTATTAACATTTTCAATAAAATGAAACATAAAAATACTGCAATCGGCCATTTTGACTGAAACACCAATCACAGCGCATGACGTCACGCTTAGGTAAACACCGCTGTCAGTCAATACTCAATACACTCATTTTCTGTGTTTTGTTGTTGTGAATACTACTGATTACGCATTTGGATTGATCTTTCATTATTTTACGTGTGATTTATCGTCTCCACTCTACTATAACAACGAAACCAAGCTTTGTTGAGGCAAATAGCTCAAATTTGCCCAGGATTGATATAATGATGTTGGGCGATTTCCTCGCAACAAATCAAGAATTCTGCTCGTCTGAGTTTAGAAACGTGAAAACTTCCTTGTAAGTGAATTTTGTATTTATCTTCACCCTAGATACAACCAACTTAGATATAATCAAACTAGTTTTAAGTTCATGCGAGTTTATTTAACTTTCATAGGTTGGCATATGAATTTATGGGGCATACATCCTGGTTTCATACGTACTTGTGATACTGACCCCATCACATGATACTGCATATAATTTTCCATATCATCTGGCAACTGCAAAGAGAAAAGCAAACCATTGAAATTGATAATAAGAATTATAGACAAGGCCAAAACAAACATAACCTAAATAAATTAGATATTCCATAGCCTCAATATTTCAACTATTTCACGTCAAACAAACGTTTTAAGTTTGAGAAATATAAATATAATAGGATAACATACTCACAAGTGGTCTTCACAGAAATAAAGTAGCCAATTCGTGACTACGTCGTTCGGGTTTCGCCTTGCGAGCTTCAACCACTTATCTCTTATCTATCATTTTCTTGTTTGGAACATGTACAAACACTTCGTTGGGTGTTCTTATTGATGTGTTTTTACACTGCGGTACTGCACACCACTTATAAACTTTGGAATTCATTTTCATGACACGAATTTATTGTTTTGTTTACTTTTTTCGCTACACAATGACATGTTTACCTAGGCGTGACGTCAGAGCCGACGCCATGACACCTGCGAGCTGTTTTCGCGCACTATTTAAAGAATCTCAGTAAAATGGCTTCAAACTTCGCCAAACTTAAGTTTATTACCGAAATAAAGGTTTTTTCGTAAATAGTGAATGTGTACCCACATGACGGAAGAGTATTTCAAAATCTATCGTCACGCCTCTTGTGCTTGTAGTACCTATCGGTTGTTATGGGCAACGAGCGTTTTGCCATTTTTTAACTCTCCTCAAGAAACGTCAACTTTTCGTTGTCAATGGCAAGCGAAAAAGCCTATTTCTCAATGTGATTGTAGAAAAAAGTTTTTTCAGTTCATCAAGTCAGCAATTGCGTAATAACATATCAGTTTTTTATAATCGACTTGGATACTGTCAAATAGAAGAAGGAAGACAATTTGAACATCTCATTAAATGTGTGTGTATGAGATAAGAATTATGCGGTCTTGACGATTGTATTTGTAATTAAATAGATTATAAAAAACTGAAAATATATACATGGTGCACTATTTGAAAAATATGTTAATAAGTTATTCCGGTGCAACGATGCAGCCTATATACTTCTAATCGACTTATGCAGATGGACTGGATTATTTAAAAAAATTCTTCTTTGTCTTTTTTTCGTAAGCCTAACGAAAATCGAAATATTAGCAATTTACGTTACTTCATGTATACACTGTTTAAAATTGGTAGATATAGGATTCCAAAGAAAGAACTTCTGATAACCAATCGCTGGAAGACAGAATATCAGCAGTGGAGGAACAAAATTGTGAAAATATGTATCATGTAGGTATATCCTCGAATATAATAAATTTCTTTCAGGCTTATTTGATATTTTCCAAAATGGTCTTGTTTGAACATGTTCTATAGCTATTGAAGATTCCATCAATATGTTATATCCTCAAGCTTTATAGAGAATCTTACTAGGTATATACATAGTTCATGAAAAACATATTCGGAAGGGTGAATACGTTTGATATTAAATTGGATGTTGCAAAAACATATTTTTATTTATTACGAGGTTCCTCCAAATGCATGCGAACAAATTCAATCAGTGATTGTGTTCACAAAATAATTATATGTCCTACCCATGACAAAATTTCCAAATTTAAGAATAGGCCTAGAGAATTATTATTTAATCCATCGAACTCTCGATTGGTATTCTATATTTTTTTTCCGCTACAATAAAAATCACTAAAGATTTTATATTTTCATTCCAACAAATTCATATAACTCGAATCAATATAAACTAAATTAATTTTACAAATTTCTTAAAAATGTATGACAGACGCGTCAGATAAAGAAGATACGTTGTCTGGTCGTGTGGTTGTCATTCAATAAAACAATGTACATTGAAAAATCCTCTATTGAATAATAAACTATGCATTGGAAGTCGAAAACAGTGAAGATGAAAAGATAAGAATAAAATACGATTCAAAATAAATGTTGCGAATTATCGCCTCCAGCCAAAACACATGAACGTAGTCTACGTGTATCACATGCTATTAGAATACGATTGTTTAGAACTCACTTCTTTATATTCTCTCGAACTCAATTCTGGAGATCGAGAAGGCCAGTGTTCCGGCCCTCTTCGACCAATCCAACGGTTGGGATGAGTTTGTCTAGAAATCTAACTTAAATATACCAGATGTTTTGTCTAATATTGAGTTAGATATCCTTAAGTAGTTCGGAGAAATCATTCTGAAGAACACTTATGTGTGTCATTTCTTAGCACTAGCAGATAATGTACCTAGTCCTCTACAATTCCAATCCACACATTAAGTAAAAACTGTGCTGTATAATATTGCACGTGCTCTCGTCTGCCTATACGTGATTATCATAAAAATATATGATTCCCTTGAAAATATGCCTCTTCAACAATATGTTTTGAGGGATTCAGACTCTCGTTGAATTTCGTCTGTCATCTAATCACAAAATTTAACTCGATGTGTAGCGAATATTTAGTGTGTTAGCAGACGAATGAACGCAAAATAGCAAATAAATGTAACTCGCCGAGGAAAATCTTGAGGTGGAAGATCTTGAATACATTGAATAGGGTGAGTGTACAATTGCTGTTCTCTTAAGACTTACCACCGGATATGTGTCTGATGTTTGAGGAGTTAGCAGTTTTTCTAGTACCTACTTGTCTCTTGCTTGCTCTATTGTTCGTTTATATGTTATAATATGAACAAATTGATCTAGTAGGTATACAGACAAATGAATACAAAGATTTAAAACTACAAGCTCACTAGTGAATCTCAATTTGTAACTACCATTAACAAACTGAAACTTGAATACACGTCAAGTAGGAAAAACTCAGTATACCCACAAAGTGACAATTAACAGTTCCAGTGTTTCATTCCATTGTGATTTATATAAGGTATCACACAGGATACTGCTTTTTTTCTCAGAACCTATTGGTTTTAGAAAAAAACTACAAAAAGTTTCACAATAGAACAAAGACTTTGAATATTATTTCGTCCCGCAAATCGCTAGGAAACTTTGATATTCTAGAGAAAATTTCTCAGGGAAAAAGTGGAGATTACCTATACACTCACTCACTGTAAGGAAATGATATTTTCTTATAGTAGTTAGTGTTCTACATGAATGATTGAAAACCACTTATTCGTAAGTAATCTATCGTTATTTCCAAAACATCAGTGCATTGCAGAATACACTTTAAAATCAATTTGCTATATAAACTGTTTTTTGACTGTGAGTAAAATTATTGAACATTAGAGGAACATTATTAGAACTATAAGAAACATTTTTGACATGGAAAGTAGTAGGGTTATTTTGTTGAATATTTTGTATTTTCCTCCTCAATCTTTTTGTTAAGAGATTCTTCGATATATCCTCCAGCAACGTTTCATGGCTTCCATCCACCATGCCTCTTTAAACTAGTCTTGGCGCCAGAGTCAGAAAACCGACGAAAGTAGTAACCAGTATATTCTGTCGAATTTACCAAGTTCTAATAGGTAACAACTATTTTAGGCATTTTTCTGGATTTATGAACTCCCATTACTTGTCTACAACCTCTTCCGTTTTGATATTTGAAGAAAAATCGGTCACTGTTTTAACGAAACATACTTTTTATTAACATTCAAGTACATCTGATCAATCACAAATGATCTTGGTTTGTTCGTCTTCGAATCGGGTATGCTTAGAATCCAGGTCATCTACATCGTCATTCGGACTAACTCATCCATTCTACAGTTTCCAAAAATCCCAAATACTGAAGTCACCTGGAAAATAAGTGAATGTGTAATCCAAAGAAAAAGTAAAAAGTTGTAAATCACCTTAATCTTCAAACTCTCGTCATTTCCAAATCCTAACGTTAAGAACTCTGTTAGCTTTTTGAATAACTATTGGGTGGGCTTTTAATAATTTTGTGGTTGCAGAGTTTAATTCAAAATGGAAAATTTGTTCCAATTGCTATGCATTTCTTTATAAAAAAGTATGACGCTATATACGTCATCTGTTCACTTTCGCTGTCAAGGAGTGAAACTATTTGCATACAAACCAATCTGAAAATTCAGTTCTCTCAACATGAGCGTATCAATTGAAGACTGCATACTATATGTGTGAATCAAACAGTTGATTTCCTGAGGCTAACAACGAATGAGTACTCACTAATAATTTATCACTTTATAATTGCATTATCGGAGTACAGTATAAATTTCGAACTAATTTCACTTTAAATTCTAAATTAACCCACAAAAATTGAATCAATCAGTCGATACTTCAAAAAAGGTAGAACACAGACATTTTCTACATTTTGTGATACACTTGGTATAATGCTATCTCTAAAAACCAACTGCTTAAATTAAAATAATGCTTTTGTCAGTTACCGTCATCAAAAAAAATGTAACAAAATCAAAGGTCTGCACCGGCTTGCCCAACCACCCAACCCAATTATAAAGTTGTTGAAGATAAGGCCCATAGAACACAACAAGCAATCAAGAACAAGATACCCATTGAATTGGGAAACATTCTAAAGGAACTTCTTCATTCTACAGAATTATCCAGATTGGCACAGTGGCGCTCGAGTGAATATAATATTATAAAGGTATATTATTACTTATAATTTGTACCTTATCAGTAGTAATACGACAAGTCATTGAATTTTGCGATGAGTGTATCTATTTATTTCATAACGGAACAAGTCCGCAGATGATCTGTTTGTATTTTCATGGAGATGTGTAACTATTTGTTGGCTACCAAGCACATTTGCACTTGATGTTTCGCATTTAAAAATTCGCTACCCGTCTGACTTGATATTTTTTAACATCAATTGAATAAACATTCAATACATATTTTAAAAAGTTCTCCTGTATTGAAACGGCTTGAAAATATAACGAAATTGCAATTTTGCAGCATGGCTGCCTCGATTTCTTCATATTTCAAAATTTTCCACCCGTTCGTACAACAAAAATTGCCAATCGATTTACAACGAGTCACGAACGGAATGTCAGAGTTTGACAAGTTTCCAATCGATTGGAAATTTTTTCTACGAACAAATGTACTATTGAGAAAAGTAGAATTCGATAGATGGCGCTCTGAAATGTCAATGTTATCTTAGCAACGAATAAAACAAATCAGCTGCCGTATCAGCCCTTTGATATTTTAGTGGTTTTATGTTGCTGTTTTAGTTATTTCCAGTGTGTGTCTTGTACAACTTTTGATTTTTTTGATTTTGCTTTAGTATTTTGTGTTGTTAAACTAAATTTTTACTCCTAGTATTTTTATATTTTGAGTAATAAGTATGGTTGATATTTGTAAAAAGTAGAACAAGCGTTCAATTATTGTTTAGTTTTAGGTCTGATTTCGTGTTTTTATTTTATTTTTGATATAGTTATATCTGGAAAAGTTGCAGGGAAGGTATGTTTGTATTGAGTAATATTTTGAATCTTTAATACCGACTCATTTTCTCTTTGATCTGCAATGAAAACAAAAAATAGAATAACATAACCTCTTTCATAATATCTCTGATTATATAAGAATATTACCTCAGAAATGATGACAGTAGAGTTAAATAAAAGAACACAGTTTCAAACTTGTCACTGACACAAAATTACACAAATAAAGTACAAATTTACGGTAATTACGTTGACTTGCATATAATACAAAAACAATGCAAAACGAATTATTTTACTCGTTGCGACAATTACAATTTTTTCCGCCAGAGGTCTCATTGAATTCTACTCCACCCAATTACACACTCGCTATATAACAATTTCACCATAATCTGTATCAATCATATAACGCCTCCTTTTCTAACGGTTTCGTGAGTGATCATTCGAGTTTCTATATTTCCAATGAATTTTCATTCTATTCACAATATTATCAATTGGAACTATATATGGCGCTAATCTGAACCACTGCTCCACCTATTAGTTACGAACATTTTTTTTTGTGTTCATTTGAACCGGACTATGATCATATATTGAGGGGTCTATTCTGTAAGTATGTACGATGCCGTTGATGAACGAATATCGTTTACGAACGATAAATGTTATTCTGTATCCACAATGCTAACGACTCTCGTTAGAAATCGCCGTTCATGAACGACAGCCACAAACGTCACTTTGGTATAAAAATTT
>CAJUYG010002959.1:6361-25232 GCA_910591675.1 Galerucella calmariensis
CAAACTTCTCGCAAGAAATTTAAACCAGGAACTGTCGGCAAGTTCGTGAGAGTACCCATTCCAGATGTAGATCGAGTTGGTTATTATAAGGTTTTTTTAGCGAGTGACTGGTCATAAAAAGTTAATACCGATCACATTTTCTGCCACGAACGGTAAATACCGAAATGTCAAATCAGTGACCGCGGTAATAACTTCAGTTACTATAGTCCATAGGTGGGTAACTGGCAGTGGTTATAACCCCCACTTTTGTTTTAAAACGTGAATAACCGCCTGTTACCGCAAGTAACCGCTGGGTTTCAACCAGCTGCTCGCTAAAAAACCCTTTATGTATTACTACCAATATCAGGTTCACACTTTATCCAACTAATGTGGATAGTTTACAAACTAGCCAAAAATGCTAGCTAATTTGTGTAATTTCCTTGTGGTTCGAGTTTTAGCGATAGATTTTGTGAAGTTTATAAACTAGCTGGATAGTATACAAACCATCAGCCCTTATTCGTAGCTATTTTAGTGTAAATATGATTTTCTATCAAAATAATCAGGCGGTTGGATAGTTTGTATACTATCCAACTAGTTTATATACTAGCTAAGTAAATACTTTAACCGTAACATATATACTATTTATCGCGTTATTAATGCGTTGTTTCATGTATTATCACGTGGTTGCTCGGGACTGGAAAAATGATCGCTTCAATTATCTCCATACATAAAATTATAGACATTTTATGTCTAGAGATCTAGCTGGCCATAGAAATAAACTCCCCTTTGGGATCAATTTATTTGAATATCTCAAACTATAATGATCTTCACCTCGCATGGAAGGTGCGCACGACTAGCCCAGGTACGCAATGGAAGCAACACCTTGATTAAAATCATTAAAAAAGGGAGGATAACGATCAAACTGTTATGAGAAAAAGAGGAAGACCAGTTATAACCACAGCGAAGCAAGGCGAAGTATTACCTGATTACTTAAGAGAAAACCCCGTCAATTCGGCAAGACATGTGAAAGTATAGTCAAATGCAGTCTTATCATGCGGGTCATTCGATTCAACAAAGACATACTCACCGTTTGTATTTTCTTTTATTGCGTTTAATACTATCTCTCAAAAAAAATCCGTAAGATGAATGAGACAGACTTATGAAATTGCGACGGGAGAAAAAAGAATATGTATTCAGTTTCCAGCAATTCTAAAAAGTCTTTCACCAGCGAAGTTTTTATTTAGTCATGACAGCTATGTGACTTTGACAATTCAAAGTGACAATATGAATAATAAGAAGCAATTTTCCGGTATTTTGCAACCTCAAGCAGAAAAAAATAGTACTTAATTTGATAGATTATTTCTAGAATGAATGAATAAGTGGAAATTCATAAACCAGTGTGCAGGAAACATCAACCATCATTATTTTCTCCGGGTATATTTGTAATCTCACATTTTGGTAACCTCTGTGTCTTCTGATTTGATACATATGGTAAGTGACCTTTGAACCCGCACGATAAGAGCGCTTTTGACTATAGCAGTAACCTTCAATGCTTCAATAACAACCACTTTCAAAGCCCTTTTATGCAGGACAAGGACAAAACCCAGGTGGCAAGTGATACTGCTATTATCCACAATTGCATTTTTATCATATACAAGATCTATTTGATGTCTCGGGAAAACAATAAAAAAGTTTCTGTTTAAATACTTGCTACAAGAATTCATGAAAATATTTGAAAACTATCCATAAATAAAGTGTAAATACAATCATAGCATAACACTATTGAAAATTCAATGTTGAATTAGGACCCTAACAAATAACAAACAGATTTCAAAAATTAGGGAATGCTCAGAAATTGTACACCCTCTCCGTTTCATGGGGAGGGGGGCATTGAGTCATACACTGGACACTGGAAAATGGAACATTCACTGCATCGTGAAATGTATATGTGCGAATACCATTGATATCTATGAAACGTTCTCGGAAAGGCCTGCATGAAATAAAACTTAAACGTCCAGCTGCACAAAACGCCAGCATAAGAAGGCTCTATGAAGAATATAAAAACTAATGTGAAGAATCGTGATTCCGCCCGAAAGTACAAACTTAATGTATTCCAATGACATAATGACGGCCATATTGGGGTTTAAAGACCACTTTGAAGTAGTTTGATTGGAAATTAAATTTCTTCGAATGATAAGTCTGGAAGATATGAATAATTATAAGGAATTTACACGCCACAAGGAACTTACAGAAGATAGTTTAAACTTAGATTTTTGTATACATGTTAATTGCCTTAAGGTATGCCTTCCTGAAATAGGAAACTTGCTTGGTTTCAAATTTTTTGTCCATACGATACGTAGATGTGAATAGAGTCTCGAGTCAAGGAGTTCCACTTCCGACATTTTTATTCAATCTGGTGCTGGAAAGTATAATAAGAGAGCTCAATAGATCAAAAAGCGATAATATATTATGAAAAACACCAAGTGATAGCCCATGCAATAATAAAAGATCATAAAAAGAGCTAGAAGCAAATAAGAATCTGGAAAATAAATCAAGATAGAATGGTATTTATATAATTGCAGTAGGACTGAATATATGAAAACACGAAAATAGGTATATTGAGCAATAGTTCAAACTATTTGTTTCAAAAAGTGAATCACTTTGAATATCTGGTAGTAACAGTGACAGATGAAAACGACGAAGATGTGAAACTGGAGAAAAGCCAGCAGAGGCTTGGGGGTCTTAGAAAATCAAAATTATTAACAAGAACATGTGAAATCAGATTATACAAAGAATCATATAACCTTTCCTGTTAGACGGAAGTGAAGCTTGGATATTGAATCAAAAGAATAAAAGCAAGATAACAAAATATTCTGAAAAAAATTCATGGAGGAATAAAGGATACGGAACAGTGCAGACTAAGAACTGAAAATTCCAAGACATTTATAAGGCACTATACATTACAAGTAAAATTCAAGCACAACGGCTTCGATGGTAAGGCCATGTGGGTAGGATGGATGACGAAAGTTTTGTGATGGAAATTCTTCTTGGACGTGCAGGAGGTAAGAGGAAAATGCAACGAACAATGAAGAAATGGAAGATTGATGTTGAAGACGACTTGAAACAGGAATAGAGGACTGGAATAGAAAGAAAGAATTCGGATAAAATGGAGAAATATAAGGAAAAAAGTAGAAACTATGGGCTTATGAGGTCTAACACGATATTCTATATAATATAGAATATACCCCGCGGCGATCAAGCTAGAAACTTAGACGTTATTTCCAGATATTTCTCCTGGATACTTCCACTGCAATACAACATTAAGAAACAATTCTCATTTTCAGCCCGCGGTATGGAAGTTTAACGAATTAAAGAAAATAAAATATCATAGATAATACAATCATTTGAATGGAATGAAATATAATAATTTCATTGATTCCTCCAATTATGTGATAAAACGTCACTCTTGGGACGCTACAAAAATCACTTTCTGAAAGTAGTGATACATTTGATATGTCTATCCCCAATTCGACTTTGCACTCTTTACAGTTGTTGTAACGAGTTATTTTGTGTAGCACTGATTTGAAGTTAATTTTTATTTTCTGCGCAATGTATTTTGTTTTCATATAACCCGTTTACATACTTTCCAACCCTTTGCTGTTACCGCATTGATTTTTTTATTCATTACCGTTATTAGTTATTCATGTATTAAGAGCTAAAAGTTATACATTATTGCTTGAGAGTAATGGTTACCGCGCGACACGGAGCGGAGCGTGGTAATTACTCGAAAGCAATAATGTCACGTTTTTGCTCGTAATACATACAACATTTTCCCTACAATCACTTAATTGTAACTATTAAAAAATGTTTTTTATTATTAGTTTGGAGGTAGATATGCAAATTCGAATTGCACCATACAAAATTTAGTCGTTTCCAATTTTCCAACCGAAATACGTCTGGTGTATGTGAAACTTTTTGTTGTACATAAATAAATTTTATCACCGATAATGGAAGGATGAAGTAGAAATATGATAAATTTGAGAGTAATTGGTAGGGGGAAAAGATTTTTGTCAGTACTTTACTCTCGTGTAATAGTTATAAGAAATCTTGTGCGAAATTAAAAGTGCTAGAAGCATTATCCCATAGATTAAAAAAGGTGAAGATATTTTAAAATAAACTTCATATTCAAAAAATTTCTGTATCGCTGTTATAGTAAATGGTTCGATATATTCTCTGTAAAATTTTCCTGACCATTTTTTTTGTTTGTTTTTCATGTGTTAACAATAAAGATTGTGATTCACTTCAGAATTTTTTCATACTCTTCCGCTCTCTGAGTAGTAGCTTTCCGTGTTTCCTTCGGTTTAGTTCATCAAACTTGGAAGAGACTTAGCCACAACTTGTTCGATTACTCGGTAGATTTAAATAGTTCTTCAGCCGTCTTGTAGGCCCATCCATGTATCGTCGAAATACTAGTTTTTCGTATTTCTTTCCAATTCTGGAGTGATGAGATGAATAGTTTTTGATATACAGCCCATAGATCGGCTTATTACTACATCCGTTACAAAAACTCCACAGTAATCAGTTCCTCAGCTATTATATCCACTTTTCATTGCAATAAGAATTTCATCATGTTATTCAGTTACCTATATTGAGAAATTCGGATTGTTAAACCGGAAGATTATGAAATAAACAATATGTTTCATAGCAGAAACGATATTCTTCCATTATAGTCGTTTATTTTAGTTTTGCATGTTTATCTTCCTTTGCGCTTGGTCTAATAATATCATATCGTATTTGAACCGAAGCGACGTTCAAACCCTGGAGACATTGCAGATGCTGTCAGGTGGTTTGAACGTAACAGCGCGACGGAAATGCAAGCAAGAATTCGAAGGTAATGTTCCATAATATATATCAAGATATATAAATATAGATTCTCATTGCGGAACAAACACCAACTGTAGTCTTATTTGTATACAGAGTCAACTACTGAAATATATCAATAATTTGCATGAAAAATCTAAATGATACGTAAAATTTATTAATAAATGGACCATTTTCCAAATCTACTTGGTACATGTTACGATTACTTTCAAAAAAAAGTGTGGTTTCATGAAACCACGATGCAAGCGAAACCTTTTTTTTTCGGAATGTGAATAATTATCTGGAAATTTTCCTGTTAGATAGTTAAATTAGTATTCGCACACTATCCGTACGTGAAAAATCAGTTTTGTCACTCATCTTGTGAATAAAATTCATTGTACGGAATAAATGAAACGCCCTACAAAAATATCTTCATTAGAGCTTGAAAAATTGAAAAATGTGAAAATTTATTACTAATTTAACTTTAACCTTGAATAACTTTGAAAGGAGTGAAAGTATCCAAAAATTATAGGTGCCCTTTTTTGTAGAGCACCACATTTCCTACAAGAATATATCTTAGTAATTTTGAAGTATTGCTTCCCTCGTGGGTTATAAAATGCCAAATCACAAGACAACTTAGTTTCCATGTTAATAGAACGAAATATAGAAATTATCGATGCGCCACATCTTAATATAAATAGGAACAATTCAGAATTTGACAGTATTTGATTTTTGTCATGTCCAAAAATATTTCCAGTATATTTTAAGAAAAAAAATTATCGACATTTTTGAAACAGTCTACTGGATATCTCATCAACTATTGATTTCCCATTATCTTTTTATTAAGTTAAGATTGGAAACGTATATAAATTTTCTCTATCTGGCAATTAACAATCCGTCCGCACACTCACAGTAAGTGAAAAGACAGCTATGTCACTTATGTTGTGAATAGAACTTATTTTTCAGACGACGCCATCTGAGTTGCTGAGCTGCTCGTTCTGTATTTATTGACATACCGAAAGTTGCGTTTTGAGTGTTCCATGTATACTTTGGTAAGTTTATCTGAAACCGTGAAAGGAATGCAGTCGAACACATTCGACATCGCCACGTTTAACTATGAAAAAGTTGAAGTACTAATTATGTAGTGATAATAATTATAAATGGGTCTTTTTATTATTAGCAATATTGAAAATATGATTGAGCGTTAATTTTATAATGTGCTTGTTTCCTTGGATTTATTCTATTAACATTATTTTTTCAATTTATGAATATTGAAAAATTAACACTTTTCCAAATTTGTTATGGGCTTCTTAAAGCTCTGGCAACGTTGTACGAAAACCATAATGACCACACCCTCCGAATTACATAATTGGTGATTTTTATCGACCACCTGACTTCTTATTGGCAAGCGCGTGCGTATGCTCTTCCCTCTCACTTCGTCAATTGACTGATATTGATTTATCCAGTGTCGTTGGTATTGTCAGTTACCTTTGTAATTTCAGTTTTACTTGGTAAAATAGGTACCGTACGCCATTTGTACGTTTGACAGATATACGCCATGTTTTTCCTCGCCTCTTACCGATGCCGCGTAGCTCCAGATAAACTTGCTAAACTATAGTGAAAGTGACAGTTCTGTACTGCAAAACACTTTCGGGACGCTTTTTGAGTGTTCCATGTAGTGAAAGAGACAGTTCCTTACTGCAAAATACTTTCGGGACAATCTGGTAGAGATATACATATTCCATCTGCGTCCAATCCAATAAATATTAATAATTGTCCTGGAGTCAACATTACTTTTTGCAAATAATTAATGTATTAAAATTGACATTGCAAATATCATTAAGTACATTATATTGTTCAATAAATGAAATGTTTATAGTTCTCTATTCTTTATTTTCTTTCCTCAGTGTAATTGAAAAAGTCTTGGATCTTATGCGTCATCTAAAAAATGTTGTGTACGCTGCGGCTGAAATACTACTTTGCTAGACTCGTCTGTTGCTCGCCTCGCTTCGCTCGTCTCGCAATTTTCAGACTCGTCCAAAAAAATAGCACTTCCAGTCCTCGGCATACAAATAACTATTACAGAATAAATTTTGCTAGTCGAACGTGAAAGTACTGGGCCTAAATATCATAATTTTTCGAAAAATTTCAGTTGATTGCCTAGAATCATGTGATATATCCGGATTGCTATACAGGTTGGCAAGACGGAAATCGGGATTTGAGTCAACCATTTATATATTAGGAAAACGTGAGGACCCGTTGATTTTCAATCGAAGGGGGACACTTTTATCCGGTATTTTTGACTTCACGTTTTTTATCCCTTATGGGGTAAGTATCACCTCAAAATAATCAAATAGCATTCATTCCACTGCGGGAAGGGTAGATATCATTTCGCTTCATCTTATGAACAATATATGCTCAGTTATTTAATGAAAAATATTAAGATAAACGGGTCAGTAGGAAGGAAGTTCTAGAGTTTGTGTGAAAAATTGGGGAGACTGATGATGTAACTTAGAAAAAACGAAGAAACATACCGCCCATATTTAACGAAGCCAGTGAAGTTGCAGTTTTGGGACATATTCATTTAGATCCTACGTCCTGTCTGTTTCGCAGGCAAATATAGAAAACAATATAGAATAACTCCTTTGATACAAAACGAAAAATACGCACCATATAAGCAGGAAGTTACTGGTCGCCATGGTTTTGAACTTAACTCACTATCACTTGTGTTAGTTTCTACATTAATAATTGAAGGATTTAATTTTACAATTTCAATAACATTGTGTAATTTGAGATCCATATCCTACATGTCCCTTCCAATTTTTACAACGTGACTAATGCACTTCCGCCACTTTTTCTCGGTAACATTGCACTTAATAGTAATTGCTTCACATATTTTGATTTGTATTAAATATTGTTTGTCTCAAAAAACTGTTTAATTTCTGCCAAAAGCACACTATTCGACTTAATTTGCAATGGTAAGGGATACCCGTGAAACACTGACAACCGATATATTTTTTAAGTTCATCTATCACATATTTTCATAACAATGCTGCTCAACAATCCCATGGAGAGTTTTATAGCTATTTGTAGCCATTACATTATTTCAGTTTTTCCCATGGGGAGGCTGGTAATTTTTGTGTGGCAGATGAAACTGCTGTTGAATATTGTTCCACGATTATTTTGCTATTATTGTTGCCCTACTTTTGTATTAGAGAGACGACTTAAAATGTTTCATAAGTATTGCTAATTACGTTCCCTTGCTGTGTAGTTTAATGAAAATACGTTCCAGCTTTTTTTAGAGATAATTTCCAAATTTAAGTACCTAACTCATACAGAGGATGAATTGTGTGTGTGTGAGGTTGTGATATTGACTGCGGATCCTTGCGGTTCCATTAGCCTAACCAATTTTTCGACTTACCATAGTTTTACCATACATTAATAGTTCATTTAATTCAATTTATATAGTAAATCTAGATATACATTTTATAATATGATACAGAGGATGAATTGGAAGATGCTAATTGAATTCACAATTCATTAAGTATTAAATGAAAAAATGGAAGAAGACATACGTTAAAAATTACAGTTTAAAACGATCCCGGGATTTTTCAAAATCACTTTTGCTGCTATTGATAGATTTTTCTCTTTTAGCACCAATTCTCTTTCCATCTCATTTACATACGCTCTGCCCCTTCTTTATACAGATCCGTCTCCGACAAACATGCTAAAACTTTCTCAAACTATATCATGGTAATAAATCCAAATATACCTACAAGATGGTGTTGTGAGAACTTCAATTTTAACAGCAGTTGAATAATATTTTTGAGATAAAAAAATAGACCGAAATATTTGCTGGGAAAATATGGAGTTAATTATAGACTTTTCCTACTGGTATTTGATAATTGGAATAATCTTTGATACAAACACGTCAATTTTGGTTGCATATTCTTCAAAGTTGCGTTGTAATCCTTCCAACATATTTTACTGTTATGGTCCAAGTTAAATGGATGGGAAACGGACATTTCGTCAATTTAACAGACTGTAAAAGTGTGAATTTTTCAATAACCAGAACATTCAAGCTGTCAGTTTTCGTCTTTCGTGACCTTGCTGCTGTTTTATACAGGACATAATATATATGACGTATAACGAATATTTGAGAGAGCTAATGCTCTAATTTATGATGTAAGAAAAAACGACAATCAAAGGACAATGATATTTTGGATATTAAAAGAGTTAGTTTTACTAATTGGATGTACACATTTTATTTTGTTCGAAATTATCGGGGGTAATGTCACAAGAGCTCAGATTTAGTCGGATATTTCTTGTGATTGTTTTGGAATACTCACTTTCATTGGCAATTAAAAGAGAGCTATATAATTGGGGATTCAAATTGGAAACGTAGCGCCTGAGCGGCGATGACTGAATAACTTCTGTGTACATTGTATAACCTCAATTATTTCCATTGATTGTAGTTTAGACGATGACTTTGGCTTCTTCCATTCTTTTCAATATATTTGTAGTTTTATAAGTATTGTTAATTATTTTTATTATGGAAATTGATGTCGGCATCAGCGAGTGAAAGTCGGCGTTCCACCTAATTTTTAATAAGCCCCAACCTTCAAGGATTGTTGTGTTTACATTTGTCAAAGACTAGAGTATTATAGTCCAAGGTGAGCGGATTAAGTAGGCACATTGAAATAATGAGGTCCAAATAAGTTATTACTGTTGTGTTCCTTAGTGCCATTCTTGGACTGAAAAGGATGTTGAGTTTTTGTTCATTTCCTCCTGAAAAGGGCCAACGTGTTTGTTTTGAAACGTAGATGGAAGTGAGTTACTTCCAAGAAGGAAGGAATTGATTTTTTTTTTTTATTTTTTTTTATTTTTGCTTAACGTGCCTCGACAGCGCTGGTCATTGGCACAGAAAAAATAAATACAAATATTTACATAATTTTTACAAATATTTAAATTAGATTTTACAGTATAGGTTGGTAGCTTTCAGGAACTGTAAGACTTTCTTGATTTCGGTAGGGCAGTGAAGCATTTCCTTGAGGTTGGGCCTAAGATCAAGTTGTTTGTATATAGCAGCAAATTGTTTGCTGATTTTTGTTTTATTCAAAAAAGTGGAATATTATATTGACAGCTTACTAGCAAACAAATCCATAACGAATTTCAATTATGGATCCCACTAATACCCTTTAATAAAAATACATATAGTTTATTTACCATAAATAGACGATGACGTTGTAAAACACAATATTGTGATGTTGGCAAGCTGTAGTTTTTTTCTTCACTTAAACATTGAAAATATTCAATCATTCACATTCAAATATGTAACAATAATAATAATAATTGATAATAAATTAATACAAATAGCGAATACTATCACTTACGTCTCTTATAGCAGTAAGTGGGAGAAGCGGCATTCTCGTTCAAAATAGTTTAACAAAGATATTACCATCTCTTGACATTCACTGTTCAGCTGCTTCAGTATTTTATCAACTACACACTGCAGATTTGCCTGAATGATCAGTTATGAGAATAACTGTTTTTTCAATCTTGAAGGAACAATGAATTTAAAAGCTTCAGATAACTTGTAAATATTTGACGATGATCGAATGTCAATAAACGTCAAAACAAACTGGGGAATTTTACCAGTTGACCTGACAAGGTCTTGAAGTTTTGCCAACACGCAACACACAACAGATCGATCTGAATTACCTTTAAGAAAGTAAGTATGAGAAAATAACCACAAAAAATATGCTGCTAGATCTGAGTTCGTGGTATTAGGTGAGACAATTCTATGAATTGAGAACTGAATTCAATCAACCTTTATTTTGAAAACTGAAAAAACTGTAGGTACGTAGAGAATAATGTTCAGAGAAAGAAATTGTTAAAAACACAACTACTATAAACAATTGTTCCAGTGGACATTTGCTTCTTAACTGAAGCGGATTTTGTTGTTAACAATGACAATAATTTGCTGTTTAATTCTGTTTTCGACACTTACAATAATTGTTAAACTGATGCACCGCGCAACGCTTAATAAGCGAACAGTAAATGGTTAGGTAGCGTAGTTTATCCGATTTTTTAACTACTTGAACTTTGTTCCTTTCTTTTTAGCCGATAGCAAACTACGACTTTTGAACTCACAAAGGGAAGTGGAATTGTCTATGATATACAAAAGGAAAAAGTGTTGATACTTTTCAATGTACTTCGTATAAGTGGAGTCAACATAATCTTGGATTATCATGATTGCTTCTTACCTTCATGATTTTAAACGATACTAACGTCTGAAGCTGACAAACCATGTACACAATTGGTAACCAGATCTCAAAAGCAAAAACCCTTTGTAGTTTTGTAGCATGATTGAACTAGTGCTTGATTAAACATAAACTCGCTCATCGACCTCAACTAATTATTGTCTTATAATTTTCATTATGAAATGTATTTTTTGTCACCTTAAAACGGCCCTGATTATACGGCCCTGATTATTTGCTACCCATGCGATTCACTAAATTACTTGTTTACGTTGCAAAAAGGGCGGTTTTCACTCCATGATTTAATGTTACAAGGCCGTCTAGTGAAAAGTTTATTTTTTCGTTTTAGAAAACTGTGTGGACTATATTTATTGCAATGCGTGTATTTTGGGATAATAGTCGATGTTGAATGAAAGAATGATACCCATGAGGGCGAGAAGCACCACATCGCACATTAAAAACATTTTCTCTAAAAAAAATGTCCGCATTGGAATAAAAGTATGTATTTAAATGGAATTTATTCGCATAATAATATTACATATATCCATCCATTATGAAACCCTTTTCCACGTGACAGAGTGCCAATATAGAGACGTTCTTTGTATTATTTCTTTCATTTGCTGCTGTCAATCCACTGTCAATCACTATGTTTTGACACTTTGGGCCTAATAAATATTGAAACTTATAGGTCGAATGTTATAAAATTTGAAGAAATATTTTGTAATCAATGTTGAACGAAATATAATTTGTAGAATAGTAAAATACCAAATTCATATCATTCATATCAACCGTCTCAGTTTAATGAATCAATTAAATTTTATACGTTGGCAAAGGTGCATACTGTTGCTGCGTTTGAAATTGCTTCATCAGGTAACATTTTTTTGTGGTTACCTCAGACGTATTTTATTTCATTCATACAATTCTTTCCACTTTTGCGTTATTAAATTACTGTTAAACTGTTCTCATTCGAGCAAATATGCCGAGGCTACCTTCAACTGCTGTGGGAAAGGTTGGGTTATTGAAACTAATAATGATACAGTGGATCGGTAATTCCGCTAAATTATGCCAAATATACTTTGGCAAGTTTATCTGGAGCCGTGAGAGGAATGCAGTCGAAATCATTCGATATTGCCACGTTTAACTATGAAAAATCTGAAGTGCTAAGTATGTAGTAATAATAATTATAAAAGGGACTTTTTATTATCAACGATATTAACAATATGATGAAACGTTAACTCAACTCTTTAATGTGCTTGTTTCCTTGGATTTTGTCTATTAACATTATTTTTCCAATTTATGAATATTAAAAGATAAACACTTTTCCAAATTTGCTATGGGCTTCTTCAAGCTCTGTCAGCGTTGTGCGAAAACCATAATGACCACACCCTCCGATCTACATAATTGATGATTTTTATCGAAGGGCCTGACCAGCTGACTTCTTATTGGCAGGCGCCCGCGTGTGTTCTTCTCTCTCACTTCGTCAATTGATTGATATTGATTTATCTAGTGGCGTTGGTATTGTCAGTGACATTTGTATTTTCAGTTTTACTTGGTAAAATAGGTACCGTACGTCATTTGCACGTTTATGTCAGATAGGCGCCATGTTTCCTCGCCTCTTACCGATGCCCCGTAGTTTCAGATGAACTTGCCAAACTATACTGGAGTTGGATTATTCGATTTCCAACTTATCTGCTGCCTCGTTGCCAGCTATTCAAAATATTCTTAAAATAGTATTATATACATGAAGTGGTTCTGATTCATTTTTTGTCAACTTAATGATCATATAACAGCCTTAAACCATTAATCGATTAACATGCGTAAGCAGATGATGCGAAGATTTGGGAAAAATGGTTTGAAGCTTACAGTGATCAAATTAACAAATGAATAAAGTATTTAAATAATTTCAGGTGATAGAAAAAAAGTTTCTGGCAATTTTGGTCTGCAATAACCGTTGGGTATTGGTGAGAAAAGAAGTCGTATGAGATAATGCTGAAACATTGATTTATAATTAAGATTCAATTATACAGGTGAAATATGGCGAAAGGTCCAAATAATCCCCAATGAAATGTGGAGAAAGATAAAAGCTCACGCTATATACATCAATTGTTATCAAAATCGACACAGATGCATTTATTTAACAGAATGAGTTATTTTCATTCCACCCACTACCTATTATGTTAAACTCATAATACTCTACAAAAGCACAGTTCGTGAGTCATCACTTAATAAAAACGTCAATTCAGTAAAGCCAACTGAATTTCCAACTGTCTAATTACCAAGCATCCTGTATTGAATTATAAAGCTTCACCATCCAACCATATGATATACGAAATTACTGGAATTACCTCTCACTCAAAATATCACGAGTGCATGCCCATAATCCGTACTCCAGACTCTTCTCATCCATCACCCAACACTTGAAACGACATTTGGAAGCCACGTGTCACCAGCAAAGCCTACTTCGATGGCTCTATATACGATGCAATGTTGCCACGCACCAGTGTAACTGATTTAAAACAGTGCCAATTTATTTCTAGTGTGATTAACTGGTTTCCATTATCTTTTAATTGTAGCACAGTTCAGTTCCAGGGCAAAGTCACAATATACGATCTAATAAACAAAGGTAACAAGTACCTACCTTTATTCAATTTGTGCAGTTATTCAAGTGAAAACAATTACTATTCATGAAATGTTTCGTGGTGATCAGTGCTATTGCATTTTATTGTGTCAAATATATATACTTATAACAATGTTCCATGTTATATACAGGGAGGTTCTTAAGAAATTGAACATAAGAACACGTTACAATTTTCACTTTAAAATATTGCGATTCAAACAAACTAGCTTCAATACAATGATGGTATCAGAAGAGATTATCTGTCGAACATGGAATTTCAATTTTTGTTTCTCACAATTGTAGGATATATTGAGTTATAACTTTGTACCTATTCCGATGTATTTTGTAGAGGACAGCATGTATGCGGCATGAATGTACACAAAACTTTTATGCTGTTCAAATTAGCGCTACTTTTGTGAAAAAACGATATTAAAGCTACATCATTTGAAGAAAAAAAGGTATATCTGTTACTATCCCAAAATCTTATTGGTTTCAGAAACAATCACATTCAAGTGATTAGCTGCATGAACCATTCAACGTTTTTTGTCAGCGATCATTTGGATTGTTGCTCAGTGCACTCAAAGTAAAGCAGCTTCCTGCTATTTGGAGCTGCATTTCGGGAGATTGGAAGCTTTCTTCGACTGCTAGGTATACTTATTTCCATATTTGTACCTAACAACTTCGTTATATCCCCTTTGAGAAAAGTGAGTTATTTGTAGTTTTTGACATTAGGAATAGTTGGAGAATTTGGCATTATCGTTCTTTAATTTATCCATGTTAAGAGAAGAGTAAAATGACGTAAGAGGCTCCAACGACAGAATTAGGCACTAAAAGCGTGAGAATTGAGTTTTTGTGAATTTTGAGTTAACAAAGAATTCCTGAAAAATGCAACTTTTGCTACAGATTAGTCACAAACCTGAAGATGAAGCTAGTCACTTTCTGCTGTTTATGAACTGATAGCTAGTTACAAAAAGGCAGTTCTAAATTGAATTCTATATTATATAAGTGTGTTTTGTTTGTTTTTGTTCACAGGAGTTTGATATTTCATTATTAAAAAAAATAAAAGCATTGTGTTAATACACAATTAGTTACTATTGCTATAAAGATCAGCTAAATTTGATGTTAGTGATTGTATGTGTGTATGTATTTGATAATGGTGGAAGTGAAATTTATAAATTAATCTTATAGACTCAAAAATATTATAAACCGGAAGTAGATTTTAACAACCGAAAGGTATACAACAGAAGCGAAACCTGACTTCATCACGAATTTGAAAAAGGATATGACATAATTGTTGTCATATGTCAACTCTTACAATAGATTAGATAAGATTAAAACCAGAGTGGCTCTTTGCCCTATCCCACTGCTGCAATCTTTGCAGATCTATTGTGGTCCTCCCTTTATTTGGAGCTCGATATCCAGCTGTATCAAATCTTATTAAACTTGTCATCTGCTAGGCCAATTGTGTGCATATGTTTCCTCCGGTGTCCGGTTATCATTTCCACCTTCATCCTCGTCGTTTCTCGACTTTGACATAGTAGGTCGTGAGACAGTTTGGCAGAAGATCTTTTAAGGAATAATTTCGCGTGCCTTCGTCCTGGGGTTTCATACCACCAGCGCAACTTCTGGTTGTTTATCCATTTCTGGACGCTCTTTTTAGTTAGGCATTCAGCAATTCGATAGGAAGGTTCTGGTCCTATTATGACCTACGTCGCTTCCGACTTGGCTAATTCATCAGCCTTTTCATTACCTTTAATTCCTTGGTGACCTGGCACCCAGGCTTGGGTCACTCTATTATGACTGCCTAGTTTGTTGACTGCCTCGCAACACTCTAGATTTGACGTTGTCCGATATGAGCTTATCGCCTCTAGTGCTATTTGGCTATTGAAGTTGATGTATGTCAATCCTTACATAGTTAACATCTCTGTTATGTACATTTTAACATGAATGGCGAACTATATAAATTAACCAGAAGTTGAATTTTCAAACCGACATATAAATATTGTCAGATTAAAAAATAATAGTTGGTAATCATTAGTTGTTTCCGTTTCCCAAGTTTTTATTCAGTTTCACTTGGTGCAGTGTCAGTCTGGAATCAAATCTTGTAGATGTTGAATTTTATTCATATTCTGGTGTCCCATTCAGCAAAAATGTTGCATACCTACACGTTCAGGCTGGAAGATTTTCACTATTAAATCTAGCGACAAGCTTTCTTATTGTATGAATTGTAGTAATTAATTGATGGGTGGGATTTAGTCTGAAGATTATCTTCATCTCTTCACAGCATATGAATGAATAGTTAAGTGAACGTAAGAGTAAAATGTATTAGTGATGAATTACACTCGAAGTTCGTGAGAAAATTATTTTTTTGTACAACTGTCATTAAAAGTGACACTTTTAATGATACCAAACAATGTTAAAAACGATTGTTTACATAGCAGCGTGTTAAAAATACTTTTAACACTAGTGTTAAAAATATTTTTAGCACGCTGCTATGTAAACGTCTGCCATTCACAACAATCTTTTGATTATTTGAATACTAAAATGCATTTTGAATTTATTGTTATTGCAAATTCGCTCGTTTCATTATCAAAATAGGGAAGTTGTACAAAAAACATTGTATGGTATTTGTGTTAAAAGTGATTTTATTTTGTTCGTGAAATTGTTCAATTCGCTCCGCTCATTTCACAAACGTTTTCACTCACAAAATAAAACCTCACTTTTAACACTCATATCATAAATAACAAACTATTATAATGAAATTCAGCGTCATGGAATGAGATATTTGAAGTGAAATTTACAAATGATTATTTTTTCCCAGAAGTTAAATACTAAGAGGGAGCTTATCTTTTTTGTTGATTTTCCGTCAAAGCACCTCTATAGAAAAGAGAAAAAGTAAATATTATTTGTTTGCCGCCATATGTACTTTAATTTACTTGCTGGTGAATACTCGTCCCCTTTAGCAAATAAATGTAGGTTAGCATCGTTGGCAACCTTGTTGTCCAAATGCTTAAAACCCACACTACGAACTCGTGTCCTTTGATCTTAATACTAGGTAAAGCATGAAATTAAAATAATGAGTAATTTTCCATACCGAAATGAAATTCTAAACATTACTTAATACGGAGCTTAAATCTGATACTTTGTGATATATTTGCTGGAGAATATCTATTAAAACTATTTTAAAAACAAAGAAATTCCCAGGTACAGTAAAAAAATGGAAGATTTAACATGAAAATAACAGATTTGAATCTTGTGAAAGAGCAGGTGACGGTTGAGAAGCCTCAAGGTATTTGTGGTGCGATATTATAATACTGGGTGTCTCATTATATTCTAACTGTTTTCAAGAGCTTATATCTTCGAAATGGTTCTAGATAATAAGATGCGGTTTCCACAGTTAGGTTAAAAATTACCGTGAGTTTTGTTGTGACACATTTATATAAATGGCGTAGTTCCGGTTTACCCGCTAGAAATGTGGCGTATTTTCAGAATACAGTAGATGTAATTTTTTTAATGGGACACCCTGTATATTAAACAATTTCTTGAAAGACGCATATTTTTACTTTGTATCGGTACCTCAAAGTTTAAAATCAGTGCACAAAAATCGAAGTTAGATAACTTTAACTGGGATACTGTAATGATTCAGATATCTTATTAATAAATAATAATCAAGGAGGCGTTAATATGTCACATCACAAAAATATTGCGATCATTGACAGAACGTCACATTGTGCTAGAACCAGTTAGAACAAGATGGTATTTTGAACCAAAATGTTTGCTTTCAACAAGACGGGGCTCCACACCATTATTCCAACATAGCAAGAGAATCTGTTAACCAACAATTTGGAAATAATTGAATTGGTAGGACTGGTCCAATAGAATGGCCTCCAAATTCCCCAGACCTGACTGTTCCAGATTTTTTTTGTATGGGGTTTTGTGAAAGATAGAGTCTACAACCCGATGCCTGCTACTATTGAGGAATTAAAAAATAACATACAGCAGGTAATGGAAAATATTCCTCTGGAAATGCTGACAGCAGCATTTGACAACTTGGTTCGATTCCACAAATGTATAGACCAAGAAGGAAGACACATCGAACATTTGTTTTATAGTGTCCTAAAACATGTTTCTATTTGTTTTTTACAGTTAACTTTGGCTAATAAAGTTCCAACTTTATATATAAATCATTACAGTATCCTAGTTGAAGTTATCTAACTTCGATTTTTGTGCACTGATTTTAAACTTTGAGGTACCGATACAAAGTAAAAATATGCGTCTTTCAAGAAATTGTTTAATATACAGGGTGTCCCATTTAAAAAATTACATCTACTGTATTCTGAATATACGCCACTTTTCTAGCGGGTAAACCGGAAGTACGCCATTTATATAAATGTGTCACAACAAAACTCACGGTAATTTTAAACCTAACTGTGGAAACCACATCTTATTATCCAGAACCGTTTCGAAGATATAAGCTCTTAAAAACAGTCAGAATATAATGAAACACCCTGTATATTGAAATATCAAGTCGATAGACCGACTTTACCATAAGATAAACGTACTAAATTGGAGTTTGAATCATAAGTAGCAATATTGAGCAAATAATAGTTTGGTGGCTCCGAAGTTTTTTTAATCGATTATTTGTTGACGTCTTCCAAAACCAATAAAAATGTTCACTTTCAGTCATTCATAAACACTCTAGCCAATCAAAATATTAATATAGTGGGAATAACCTACTTTCACATTATTTAAGCAAGAATCATTCAATGTATGAAAATGTTAAAAATTGAAAGTGGGCAGAGTGGACGTTGATGAAAATTATTGTGATAGTGGTTGGTAGTGCAGATTATCTGAAACGACGACGTGAATTGAATTGAATTTAATTTAAGAAAACCAGAGTTTATTCGGTTTCGAAAAGTAGGAAAGAATAATGATACTCAGAGTAAAATAATATACCTTACTAGTGAAAAGTCTAGAAAAAGCACAATTTCACCATAAGGTATTGTCATGTGCCCATTGATTAAACATATGATGTACCTATTTCTTATTATTATTGGACATATTGGAGATTATGAATTGGGTTATAATGCTTCGTGCTTTATATGTTGTACACAGAGAAAACACGTCCAAATAAAAAAAGTTTCTAGAAAAAAAT
>CAJUYG010002960.1:0-25221 GCA_910591675.1 Galerucella calmariensis
TAATAAAAATTTGATAACAAAATTTTGCAGTCTTAAACTTTAAAATATTTTTGTTGTCTAGTTGTCAAATTTTTTCTGTTGTGTCAGTTAGGGATAAAAATTAATTTCTACTCATTTTTTCTTGACAATGGTAGCTGGAACGCTACCGAAACGTTGAAATAAAGAATCTAAAAATATTGTGGTTCAATTTCCCAAGAAATTTAAAAAAGAATAAAACCTTAGAATGAATACCTAGTTTTATTTTCTAGGGCTAAACTATATGTTGCCCAAGTTTCTTCTGTCCTAATGGTAACTTAATCATTGGATTAGGTACCGATAGTATCGACACAAATGTAATAAATGAATGGGTTCTTTATATTTTGCAAACAAAACGTTGACTTACTTCAAAAAAGAGTTGATATAACGAAAACTTCCAAATGGAAACCATTTATAATACAAGCTATGAACATTTTAAAATCGGTAAGCACGAGCTTTGTACGTTGGCTTTGATATTAAAAACAGATTTTTGTATTTAAAATGCTTAATTTCTTGAATAAATAAGTATGGTTGTTCAACCTAATCAGTTTGCAGTACTCATAAACCCCAATCTATTTTTTCAATTGTTTGTATTTTTTTCTATACTTATTTGAAAGGTCATATTTTTCAACCGAAAAGGACCTGCGCCTAAAGGCTCTATAGGTCCGTAAAAGAGAAATTATTTTTCAACAAAAGCAATATCCTCTGCTTTAGGCCAATTAAGTTGGTTTAGTTTGTTTCTGAGAAACTTCATTTTAACATCCAAATCATTTATTTGGATTAATCTAAAATACATCATCATAATTTTCCATTAAAATATCTATACCACGGCTCTTCTCTAAATCCGAAAATATTTCAGGATTATCTGATGTATAATCCTCGGTATCATCATGGAGCGAAATTTCGGATAATGATACATCAGATGAGCTGTCGGATTCTTTCTTTTTCATACCTCTGCGAACTTCTTTTGCACTACTTCTCTCAGCTACTTTCTTCATATTTTTCTTTTCATTGAGCTTTTTATTATTAACAATAAAACGTTCCAACCTATCATCACTTACTCTTCCCTCATTTTCATCCAGCAACCAAATATATGCCGATTTTTATATCACCATTTTCTTTTCCTTGAGCGCAAGTCTTGAAAAAATTGAATTTTTGTCCAGCTTTTTTATTTTTTCTGAATAGTCTCGAAGTTCAAGCACAGGTTCCAACTTATCGTCTTAGTATTCACTTTCATTATTACTCTCCTCCTCGTTCTCCTCTTGTCTTTGGTTTTCCCCTTTCTAGAATCATATTAATATCCAAATCATCAGTATGATCTGAGCTTCGGTCCTGCAAAACAAAATCTTCTTCGATTTCTTGTTCTATTTGATCTAAATTATTACCGAAATTATTAATATCTTCTTCATTTGAACATTGATCGAAACGTAATGGAATGTGAATACCGTTCCAGTCCTCTTCGGTCGGTTCCATTCCGAAATCTTTCGCTATAGAGATTGCGTCGTTCAAAGATCTAGATACGATTTCCTCAATATCTAAATTTATAAGCTCCTCGGAAGTAGGGAAATAAAGATTTTTTGTAGGGACTTTTTTTTTCTCGTGGAAACACATATTGCACAGAAAGGTCGCTTAGTATAGAATTTATCGTTTCAATGCGTTCAATTCGTTGTAAACATCCTTTAATGTTGAAATTTATAACAGTCGAAAACGTTGTTGTAATTGAGCGAGCAGATCGAAACAGTTTTTCGCACGCCTGACTACTGAAGACAGAACAAAACATTTCTGGTTTTAAATCAGGAATTGTTTAAAACTTTAAAATGAGCTCAATTAAATTGTGAGCATTAAGTTCAACACAGAGATAACAATTGCTGGTCAGAAAATTATCTTTTATTGTAAAATTTTCGAATAATGATTCCAAACTTTTAAAATAAATACGCAATACCAACTATTATATAATCCAGAACAAACAACTGTACTTTCATCCAAAAATGCTGTTATAATGCAATGCATGATATTGAGGAACACTTCTGCTCCTTTGAATTCTGAGTCGTTTTTGAGATGTTGAAGAACAGCGTTGGAACACATTTTTGCAGCAGATATGTAACTCATCTTGTCTCCAGCTTTCAAATCAGATCTTGTCAGGAGATGCTGGTCTTTAGATATGTGCTCTATTAATTCACATTGATGATCTGCAGTGGCAAAATAGTTAGCAAGAGGTAACACAATGTTAGGTTTCAAAAATCTGGTGCACAGTTTGGTAATAATATGTACACTGTCTTTGATATGACATTCATCTTCTTTTGTTATATCTGCATGGAACCAATTCCACTTCATAGTATTAGCAGAGTGATTGTCAGTGTCAGTATCGGTCATAGTGTTCTGAGCATCAGCATTGGCGTCAGCTTTTGGAAGGACTGAATTTATCCGCATTGCTTTTAAAAGACGGGAATCTCCATCGGATGAAAACTCAATTATAGTAATAGTTAAATGCGCATCTAAAAATACAAATCGACGTGTCCAAGCGTTTTTCCCAACACGCTCTCATTCATTCGTTATCGAATTTATTCCATTTGGCTGTTCTACACTGTATAAATTTTTAATTAGAATACAAAATATAAAATAATAACTTCTACATTAATAATAACACCAATAACTAAAGTGTACTGAAAGAAAGAAATTTGAGTTCATTAAAGTTTGAAGTATGTTTTTTCAGCATGAGTAACTGTTTCTTTCACTACATAAGGTAAACTTCCTTTTTTATTTATCATTTCAAGGTTTTTCTCATAATACTCCTGCTGAACTTTAGCAGTACGATACTGCTGCAATAAAACCAAGCGTTGCAGTTCTTTCAGGGTTAATGGCCTAGTCTCGTCACTTTCAAATTTTTCAATAGGCAGTTTTCTTCTTGGTGGCAGGGAAAGCTGGACAGGTGCCATAAGCTTACTGGAAGTCTGCGACCCTTGAAAGAGAGATTCCTTTGGACCTATGGAACTCTGGCCTACTTGACTAATAATAGAGTCAAATATTTGTTGTAAGCTAGTACTGCTGCCTTGTTCTGCTACACCCAATTGCATGGCATTATTGGATTAGAATCCCCTTGCATAGCTTCAAGTAACTTCTTCTCCCATTATAGCATTTTAATTGTTTTATTACTAGTTTTGGTAAGGTCAGTTATCTTTTTCAATCGAGATTTCATGTTGTTAATTTTTTTGAACAATCCTTTCTTATCTAAAGGCTTACACCAAATACTGCACCATACTGCTTTGTTACTTTCTCAATTGCCTGATCTTTCCGTTTTTTCACACTTGGAACTTGGGACTTCTCTAATATAACCGGTGCCTTAACAACCTCATCAGCAATTAAATCTTACTCAATACTACCACTGCTTGTATCACATTCATTTTCACTTGAATCAGACAGCAACACAAAGCTTTGAAGTAAAGAGCAAATATAGTGAACAGCTGATTACAAGTCTGGACATGAGTGATAGAAATGTATATGCGCTTGTGGAACGTGGGTGACTGTCAACTCCCACTTTTCCACTTCTCAACCAGAAAAGCACTCCAATTGCTGATACAATTCTAGTAGTTGCAGCTTATAAGTGCGCATAGAGGATATCCTTCAAGTATAAGGTTATCATTATACATTTAGAACAAGGATATTCTTCTACTTCTACCTTACACTTTTTCTTTATAACCTCATACTTCAACCTTTCACTTGGGAGGATATTCTCCAGTTTTATGCATTCCACTGATTATTAACGGCTCTTTTTTTTGACCATTTGAATTTCTAAAAAATTTTAAATATTTTGTTCTAGGCCCTTGCCACTTATTTTGAAGCATTGGATTTCTGGTACATTCACACCTATCCTTTAAAGATTTTTTTCTGTTTTTTTCATTTTTAATTGTTTTCCCCTTCTGCCTGTATAGTTCAAACCGTATTCTCGTTGTCTTTTCATAGTGTTGTTCTTCCACTTTCATACAGGATTGCTGAAACTTCTCTTTTTTTTCGTTTTCTGCTTACTTCTTGGATATCTAAATCATAATCCAGGAAGATATTTTCATGTTCTTTTTCTCTCAATAAGTAGAATAATTTTTTCTTCTTCATCATCGGTCGAATCATTTTGTCCTACTTCTTGTTCTACTTCAATGTCTTCAGTTCTTCCAATATCCACATTTTCTTTAATATTTTTGTTCTTTTCTATTCCTGTGACTAATTTCCGAAATTTCAAACAAATTTCACTCCATGTTCATTATTATCTTCACCTCCAATAATGTTATTGACGAAACTAGTTGAATTCTGTACAGAAGTATCTTATATCGTTATTATTGAGAAGTTCCTCCGTCAATCGGTATTCCTCTAACAAGTCATAATTTCTGCTGTCTTCGATAGTATCGTTGTTATCGTTGATTTCAGGCTGCTGATCCTTGAAATGATTGGGGTTTGGATGCTAATTATTATCTGCAGAGTTTGTGAGGTCTTGGTCTTGGAGTATAGCCGACTGGACTAGATTGTAGCATCTTTTTGATGTATCCATATTCATATTATGGCAATTGGAATAACAAATAAGCAAAGCTGAGAATACCAATTTTCATAATTACTCAACTGTGTATTACTCCACTCGTACAACAAATATTTGTACTTTTCACATGGGTTTAAAATGGTATTTTGTAAAACAAACAGTTATTCATTAACCCTACAATTTACATGCTGTTCATGTTGTCGTTCAACGGTTGACAAAAAATGCTCGAAAGTATTGTTGTCGGCCGGTTATACAGGGTTTCCGTAGTAACAAAATTTTGCGGAAACATAAAATAAATGTAGTCATTACAAAACATCAAAAGCAGTAATACAATGTAAACACAAAACAAACTAATTATAGCAAAAAATATTGATTCAACACAGACATAAAACAAACGAATATTAGCAACAAAAAAACATTGATACAATGTACGTATGCTTAAGACAAAACAAATAAACTTTATAAAACAAAATAATGTTTTGATAGATCCATGTTAAGGGAGTTTCACTAGTGTTCGTCTTCCACGGGAAGCTTACAAAGTTTTGCAAATGAACGGTGCACTATTTTGGAGCCCGTTGTAACGTGTCCGTCGACCTGTTTCGATTTTATATAATTAAATCCGTTAATTCTCGCGCACCGCCTCATCATCCACTCCCAACTTTAGTTCTGTGATCCAATTCTCCCGACTCTTCCTCTAAGACAATTGACATTTGCTATCCATCATACCTCTCGTTCAACGAAAGACTTTCTCTCTCCGTTGCCGACTAGAAAGACATATCTTCCGCTATCGCTCAATATCTACACGCTTCTACCTTCATTTGCTGTGGTAAGTCCAAAATTATATTTCATAATTATTAAACTCCCTTTAAAATAACTATAAACATAGTTTTTTATGTATTGTTTAGTTTTTACAGCGTTAGAAGAAACCACATTTAAACACGTGATCATGAAACTATCTTTTTTATACATGCTTATTGATTTTAAACTAAATATTGTTCTATTATAACTTACTTATGCAAACCTTTGCAAGCTTTTTATGTTGCAGAATTACTTTTTTCACTATAAATAACATTTTATTACAGAATGAATCTGTTTCTTCCTTTCTTTCGTATTGAACAGTCGTCAGGGCCGGTTTCATTTATTTCTTAAGCACTTTATTTTTTTATGTAGCAACATGACTTTTTGCTATAATTAACTTTTTCAGATCAGTAGTGTATTCTCTAATTCAACCAGTTAAATTGCTTTTCAATTGTCTTAACATGGGACATATATGTTGGAAAGCTTTCAGTAACCTGTACTTTTTTGATAACTGCCTTCAGCTTCAGTAAATTGAATTTTTCCCAATTCCAAACAACTGCCTTCCTTTTAACCTGAAAAGCTAAACCAGCATATGTGCCCATTACATTCAAGTTCCTACATATCCCTGACCCACTTGTACTTCTAGGTAAGCACAGCGGCTAGGATACCCTAGAATATCCTGGGATATCACCTCACTAACTGCAAGTTCTACTAGACTCGCCCACTTGAATCAAATTCAGGTAATTTTTTAATTTTCATACCTTTTTAAGTACTTTTAAATTCTACAAGGTGTTTCTACCTTTCCCACCTTAGTTTGTTTGTCATTTAAATTCATGTGTTTCTCGTCAACGTACAAAAAGGTAGAGGCGCACTCACTCTCAGACCCTCTGTTATACTAGTGTGACATTAACTTGGAGACGAATCAAACCTTGAGAAGTTTCTTATCCGGGATCTCTTAATCGGGAGGGATGATGTTACACCGTTCTAACGTCTGCTACTCATGCGACTCCATCGGGGCCGGAATAAAGTTTGTGAACTCGTCCCAAAGGCCACTTCAATGGTGGGGTGACCATCCTTTAACAGTACCAGTGAATCGACTAGAAAGGAGCCTTGGTTGGACTTCACTTGGTGCGAGATTGTATTTCTGAAATATATCCCTCGGAACATCGGGCTTAAAATAACTGCTGTAAGCGTTGTATGGATTGGAATCTAGATAACCTATTCACAGGTAACTTCGTCATGCCTGTATCTGGTAGCGCAGTGAGTGCCCGTCCAATAAGGAACTGAGAGGGAGTAAGGGCTTGGAAATCAACAGGGTCAGGAATTGGGGGGTTGGCCCGAAGGGCTGATCTTCCTACCTTTTGACATGAGACGATTTTACCCTCTTTTTAACAAAACCACGATCGACAAGAACACCACCCCAACAACTACACTCCAAAATTCTGCGGGAAAGATGCCGGCCTTTATTGTATTACCAACAAACAAATCAAAATAATGTCATACAAGTGCGGAACAAAATAACAAAATATTTTCACAAGATAGCAAAAGAAAAGCTAGTTGAGTTAAACAGAACAAAATAGTAGTGATAGTACTAACAAAATTAAGTCAAGAAAACATTGTATTCTGTGTGAAATTTTTAATTAAGCGCGGTTTCGGCTGTTAAGCCATCATCAGTGCGATACCTGCAAGTAAGTAACAATAGTTTTAATTATATAAAATCAGGAATTAGTCAAGAATTACTTACTCGTCAAGTATATAATGCAGGGTGAGCCGTATCTATGATTTTAATTTTTGCTGTATCATTTCTGGATTGTAGTTTATGTATGCCCAATTATTTGCCTTAGCTTCTGATACTAAAGGGATTACCCCCGCGAGTACGTTTAAAACAGACGTGGGTGCCGTCTTGTATGCCTTTGTTATGGACAACAAGAATGGCCGTTCGGCAGCGTCCTGCTAGAGCGTATAGTTTATTTGCAATATTCAATGTCTTTGTCTCGTCTGCTTCACGTGGTCTAGCCATGAGAGTCTGGCGTCTATTGTAAGCCCTGCGTATCCAATATTCTGGTCAAAAGTTATCGGTGTCTGATCTGATTGTTAACAGTCATAGAGGTATTAATTTATTTATACCTCAGAAATAGTTACCATAGGTCGTGAAATAAAATCCAATGTAGTTTTCATAGACAAATGTATTCGAAGGACCAGTGGGTATCAATCCGCATATAATTATCAGGAATCGAGATAAGAAACTATGCTAAATTTACAAATTACATCGATGAATTTCAAAACTTTGACAGAGAGTTTTTATTTTTTTGACATTAATTGTGTATTATGTTTCTAGGATCCAAAACAAACTTTTTTCGCTGCTACGCGACACGGGTTCATTGTTTTTCATTAATTTTACTGATAAAACTGAAGGTAGGGTAATATGTGCGGGAGATATTAAAAAATGATTGAAAGAATTTCAAACATACGCCCCTCCATTGAAGCTTCTTCGCTTCAATAAAAAATTATCAATAACAGAAAAATTATTCAAGTGAATGACTAAACAGAAACATAACATTTAACAACGTAAAAATTAGTTTTTTATCTACTCTTCTTTTGGTAAAGGACAGAGTTTTGTAATATTTCTTATATAAGTTCCAGATTTCGTTTTAATTTTAACTAAACGAATTTTATCATCTTTACTAGGGATAATTTCAACAACTCTAGCAAGGGGCCATTCTAACGGACGCGAATTTTCTTCCTTGAGCAATACAATATCATTTTCCTTCAAATTTGGATGAGGAATGAGCCATTTTGGTCTATTTTGCAATTGGTTCGAATATTCCTTTGTCCAACGATTCCAAAAATTTTGTTGAACACGAGTACATCTTTCAAAACGAGTTAAAAGATTTTCAGAAATATTTGATACATCAGGTTCAGGAAAGGATGTAAGACTATCACCAATCAAGAAATGTCCAGGAGTTAAACAAGATAAGTCATTTGCATTATTTGAAAGAGGTTGGAGAGGTCTCGAATTTAATATTGCCTCTATTTGTGCTAAAGTAGTGCTGAACTCTTCAAATGTGAAATGGGCATTTCCAGCTATTTTGTATAAATGATACTTTGTGCTCTTTACTACAGCCTCCCAAATTCCGCCCCAATGTGGACTCATGGGTGGAATAAATTTCCACACAATCTCTCTACCTGCCAAAAAGTCTACAATGTTATTACTTTGAACCTTGAAAAAGTCATATAATTCTTTTAACTGATTTTTTGCTCCAAGAAAGTTAGTGCCATTATCACTAAATATGATCGAAGGATTACCTCTTCTTGAGATAATCCTTCTTGATAAACTAGAAACTAGTTCTAGATGAGCAGCCTTGGAAACCATACAGATAAACACAGCAACATAACATTTTATCAAAGGAGCTTTACGCAAATGTGACGATTTAATCAGAAATGGACCACCAAAATCTACTCCAACTTTTGAAAAAGGTCTACACGGTTTCAATCTATATGAAGGTGAATTTGACATCATTTGTTCACATGATTTTGCATTAAATCTAGCACAAACTATAAATTTTCTGATAATTCTTTTGATCTCTACAAGACCATTCAATGGCCAATATTTTAAACGAAAGTTTGACAATGTGGTTTGCGCACCAGCATGCCCCAATCTTAAATGCTCGTATCTTAACATAAGTGTTGTAACCAAATTATTTGAAGGTAGTAAAATTGGAAATTTCTGATCAAAAGGTAGATCAGAATTAGCTAAACGACCTCCTACTCTAAGAATATCGAACTTGTCAATGAAAGGAGCCAAATGCAAAATAGGTTTATTGGAGATTATTTTATTAGCCTTTAATTCTAAAATTTCTTTAGAAAAATACTGCTTTTGCAAATTTTTTATTATGAGAACTTGTGCATTTTTTATTCCATCTATAGTTAAGGGACCGAAATTCTTTTGAGAATTGAGTTTGAATTTGTTCAAGAATCTTAAACAAAAGGCAACAACTCTTTTTGATTTAACAATCGAGGAATATTTTAAAAACAGGGAATTCCAAAAATCTAAACAAGTATCTTGTTTAGTATTAAGTAGCGAAACATTAATTTTTTTTTCTTCAGGAATACTATCTTTCATTTCATTCGATAAAAATTCATTTAAATCTAAATGTGGATTTTCTAGGAATTGTGGCCCATGCCAACACAACAAACTTTTAATAATATCCTTTGGACTAATGCCCCTAGTAATCAAATCTGCAGGATTATTTTTTGAATCTATGTGCCGCCACTGACAGCTTGAAGTCAAATTTTGAATTTCAGATACTCTATTTGACACAAAAATTGTCCATCTAGATGGATGTGATTTGAGCCAACACAATACTATTTGAGAATCTGTCCACAAATTGGTAGTAAACGAAGGAATTCTATTTTCAAAAATTGAAATTATTTTTATAATCAAATTAGATAATAAGACTGCAGCGCATAACTCACGACGTGCTAGCGTTATAGTCTTTAAAGGCGCTACTCTACTTTTTGAAGCTATGAAATTAGAAGAAATCAAACCGTTATCATAAAACGCACGAATATAAACTACAGCACCATATGCCTTTAAGCTACTATCACAAAACCCATGAAATTCGATTTTCAAAATTTTATTTTTAAGGAAAATGTGTCTAGGAATAAATAACCGAGACAGTATATGAATTTGTGAAATGAAACTTGTCCACTGACATAGAAGTTCAGAGATTAACTCATCATCCCAACCTAATTTTGACAACCAAATATTTTGCATTAGAATTTTTGCTATTACAAGGACAGGAGATATAAACCCCAAAGGATCAAACATCTGTGCAATTTGGGATAAAACAACACGTTTAGTAATCGAATTTTGATTGGGATTTTTAGGAAGTTTCACAGAAAATTGATCCAAATTTGGATCCCATGAAATGCCTAACACTTTATTTGAAGAGCTTCCAACTTCAAATCAATACTTTCTTGAGAATTATTTTTTATAACATTTTTTAAAAATTGTGGATCATTACAAGCCCACTTATGCAATGAAAAATTTGCTGACTGTAGCAATTTTACCAGCTGACGGTAAGTTTCAGTCAAATTATCGATGGAATCACTACCTGATAAAATATCATCTACATAACATTGAGAAAGGATGACATCAGAAGCTAAGGGAAATTTTCCTTTATTTCTATATGCTAATGCATTCAGTGTACGAGTAGCTAAATATGGAGCACTGTTTGTACCATATGTAACAGTTAAAAGTTCTAAACACCTTAAGGGATCTGTAGGACTTTCTCGCCATAATATATTTTGTAAAAATGTATGATTAGGATTTAATCTAATCATCCTATACATTTTTTGTATATCACAAGTAAGGACAGAATTAAACATACGAAAGCGACAAAGAATATCAAATAATTCTGGCTGAACTGTGTAACCCTTTAACATGATATTATTTAACGAAACATTAGATGAACTTTTCATGCTAGCATCAAATACTACCCTCAACTTAGTCGACCTACTATCTTCTCGAATCACACAATGGTGAGGAAGGAAATATCAATTCTCTTGGAACTCATTTAATAAGTTCAAAGGAACATATCTAGCATGATTTAACAAAACATATTCATCTATAAAGGATTTATAATCTGTGAATAAACTAGGATTTTTCTCAAAACGTTTTTCTAAATTATAAAATCTATTTTTGCCATGGATTAAGAATTACCTAACTTTAAATGTTCATTTGAACTTTTTAAAGGCAAATCTACCTGAAAGGAACCATTTGCTAGAATTTGTATACTATTGGTGAAAATATTCTCAGCTAACTTTTCATCAGGACTAATAATTTTATTTTTTGAGGAAATTCCTTCTATTTCCCAGAATTTTTGCAACAAATTATCAGTATCAGAACCTTGAAGGAAGAAACAACTTTTATTTGAACTATCACTTGGTGAAACATATGAAATAGCTTCTTTAGGAATGGGACCACGTACTATATAACCTAACTTGGTATCAACTAGTGTCAAGAAATTTTTTTGAATTCTTATTATACCACCATTTATCAGACTATAATAAATATCAGCTCCTAAGAGCATGTCAATTTGAGAAGAAATGTGGAAATTAGGATCTGCTAATCTCACATTCGAAGGAATTAGAATTTTTCCTCTACTCAATGAAAATCTAGGCAATTTTTTTGTAATTTCCTTAAAAACCAAACAATTTATGTTAAAACTAATATTTCCTGCAATATTAGAATGAACATTAATATTTACCATTTTATTAGAATTCGTAACTATTCCATCAACCCCATTTATTTGAAAAACTTTTGATTGTGGAATAAGTTGAAGAAATTCTGTTAAGGTTTCTGTGATTAATGAAACTGTACTACAAGGATCTAAAACAGCTTTCACTTGAATTGGTTTGTTTTCTGAATCATACAAATCATACAATCATACAAACAAGTGCAGTTGCTAGGAGAGCTTCATCACTGGAGGATGAAGTAGATAAAGTAATACTATTATTTTGACTCGACGAAGGATTTTCTGATTGTTGATTTGAAGGAAATCTATCAACGTTTTTACTGGAATTAGGGATGTCATTACTATTTTGTAATGGTCTATGAACATTTGAACTGATCTGTGAATTTCTAGGATAATCTAAATTACTTTGTGAGCTCCTAGGAGAATTTATCAAACTATTAGACTGATTGTTGTTATCAAAGGTAGAGCTGCATTGACTTGAATTTTGGAAATTAGAATTTCTCAGTCTATTTTGACTATTATAATTAGTATTTTGCAAATTTCTATGAAACCTTTCAGAGTTGGGTGAATACCTGTTATTGAAACTTTTATTATTTGAAGAAGTTTGTTTACATAATAAAGTATGATGATAGTTTTGACAATTTGAACATCCAGCGGAGGAACAATCACTTACATAATGGTTGTAGGCTAGACAATTTATACATAATTTGTTATTTTTAATGAATTGCAGTTTTTCATTATGGGAAATGCCACTGAATTTCAAGCAACTATACATTCTATGATTATTCAGATTGCAAAATATACATTTACCTCTTACAACTTGCGAATTCATTCTATTGTCATTAGCAACTTGATTTTCTGGTCTTATTTTTTGTGAATTATGAACAAAATGAGAGTTTTTTTGTCCTTGACCTCTTTTCTGAGTACTATTTAAATCAGGAATTACTTGTCTTTCGAGAATTGAACACCTATATTCTAGAAATTGAGGTAACGTTGGTCTTGCATTTGGAGGTATTTCAAAGTCAAAGGCCTTTTTTGTATAATTATCTAATTTTTGAGACAGAATGAATACTAATAACAAATCCCAATCATCAACATTGACTTGCAAATTTCTGAGACCATCTATATTTTGTTTAATGGAGGTGACAAATTCTCTAAGAGCTGTAGAATTTATTTTGCTGAATGAAGGAGTCTCTAACAATTTTTTAATATGAGCATAAATAATATTTAGTTGATTATCATACCTACTTTTCAAAGAATCTAGAGCTACTTTGAAATTATCACTAGTTAATTGAAGATTCGAAATTAAGTGCAAAGGTTCACCTTTTACATAAGACTTCAAGTATATTAACTTTTCAATGTCTGTTAACGTGGAATCTTTTACTATCAAAGTTTCAAATAATTGGATAAATGCATTCCAATTAGTAATATCTCCTGAAAATTCTGGAATGTTTAATTGAGGTTTGTTTACATGTGATCTTTGTGTAACCGAACCTTGAAAATTTGAGTTACGACTCGAATTATTTTCGGCAGAAAGTGAATCAATCTTTTCTTGCAATAAGGATAAAATCACACAATATTTTTCTTCTACTATTTCTCTGTCTAAGCTTTGACCTTCATCTAAACATTCTATCTGATCTTTTATTGAATTGTAACTATCAAATGCTTTAGTTAAAAGATTTAATTTGGTTTTGAAAAATGTTATTTTGTTTTCTGTCATAGAATTTATATCGAACCAATTCTCAGTTCTAGTAATTTTACCTTTTTCAATCCCTCTCTTTTCAATTAAAGCATCCATAGTTATATCTATTAAAAAATATTGATGACATGAATCAACAGCAATCCAAGTTACCAATTAAATAATCAATAGCATACAATAAATACAAAGAAATATTCAATCTACCTTTGATTAATGTTAGAAAGAAAAGAAAGAATTATTTAAACTAAAAACTGTCTTTCAATTATGGAAGTGGAATTAAAATTTATATATTAAAATGAACTGTTCATCTGACCTTTATTAAAGAGAAACGTCATATTTGACAACAACAAACGCTTGTAACGGAATGGAACTGGAACAACTCATCGTCCCAACTTCAATCTTTTAACGGGAATGGACTTGTCAACATTAAAGGATTTCTTTTACTACTGGAAAACGGAATCTTCTCACTTCACTTTTCTGGTTTCCTCCAAAATCCGGCTCGAATTAGGACCAAATGATCTGATTGTTAACAGTCATAGAGGTATTAATTTATTTATACCTCAGAAATAGTTACCATAGGTCGTGAAATAAAATCCAATGTAGTTTTCATAGACAAATGTATTCGAAGGACCAGTGGGTATCAATCCACATATAATTATCAGGAATCGAGATAAAAAACTATGCTAAATTTACAAATTACATTGATGAATTTCAAAACTTTGACAGAGAGTTTTTATTTTTTTGACATTAATTGTGTATTATGTTTCTAGGATCCAAAACAAACTTTTTTCGCTGCTACGCGACACGGGTTCATTGTTTTTCATTAGTTTTACTGATAAAACTGAAGGTAGGGTAATATGTGCGGGAGATATTAAAAAATGATTGAAAGAATTTCAAACAGTGTCCCTTCTATTTTTAATCTGGGTTGTCTTGTCTGTCGGTGTGGTATAAACATTGCTTCCGTCTTCAGTAGATTATATTCTAGTTTGTTGTCCGTAGGCCATTGTTCACATGTCTCCCATGTCTTGTCCCATTTTTGTTCTACTTGTGTTTGCTTCAGCGAAGTTCCTGTCAATAACAAAATTTGATAGCGAAAGCTTGTATGATGTCATATTCCTCTTCGATCTCGCCTGTTATTCTTGTCCTGTCAAACGAGTCTTCCATAAGGATCAACCATAGGACAGGTCCCTGTGGGCAACCCCTGCCTGTGTTCGTGCTTATGTCCTCCGTTATTATTTGCCTGTTCCTCAGAAAGCTGAGACACATTTTTATAATATTACCCGGTACCTTACGTTTTAGAAGCATATTGTGTATGGCTGGTGTCCAGCCAGAGTTAAAAACGTTTTCGAGGTCTAGCGTGATTATGATCTAGTGACTTTTCTCCCGTTTGTTCCTATCGATTCTACTAGTGACCGACCTTACCGCATCTATGGTGGACGTACCCTCCCTGCAATCAAACGGATTAGGATTCATGCCCGCCCAGTTATCGGGAGAAAAGCTAACCCGTTTGGCGATCAGTTTGTCTAGCACTTTGCCTAGCGTGGGTAGGAGACAAATTGGCCTTTCCCCCCCGTCCTTTTTTGGCAACCATGTCCGCCGCCCCGATCGAACCGGTCATTAAATAATTTTGTCAAAATTTCTGGGTGTTCTTCGTGAACCACTTCGAGTATCTCTTTGGAGATCCCGTCACTTGCTGTGGCCCTTCCCTTTTTTATTATTTTTAGCGTGTTTTTAATTTTTATGTCCGTAAAATTTGTATCATCATGGTGTCCGTGCTTACGCAATTCTGAAGTCTGAGTATCTTTTGACCTTCATTGTCATTTTCCCTATTATCTTGTGGGAAGTATTTGTCGTGTAGAAATCTTATTGTGTCATGCCTGTCTGTTGTCCAGTTTTTGTAGGGTACTGATTGTTCTATCCTCGTTTATTTTAGTCTTCATGATCTTGTATGGTATACCCCAGGGATTGTCAGCGTCGATGTCGGTCATAAATTCCCTAATTGACGTCTTTTTGCTTCTTTTATGCCATATCTGTATGTGCGTCTTTGTATGCGGTAGTCCTCCATCCTATCTATACGTAAAAATTAGTCGGTTTCCCTTTGCGCAAGAGTTCTTAGCTTGTTTGTCCTTTGTGATAGTGTTGTTAGTTCCTCTGTTCACCATATTTGTTTTTTACGTTGTCTGTTTTGTTTCATTGGTGTAGATTGTGTATTGATACTTTGTATTGTGTCCTGAATATCTTTTGCGTTATCGCTTGTGCACAAATGTTTGGTCCACTCGATGTTATTGATTGCTGTGCGTAGCTTGATTTCCGTTTTTCTTTTGAGTTGTAATAGTATCATGTCGTTGTCTATGTCATAACCTTGTTTTCTCTTTTGCCCGTTTATTATCTCTGATTTAAGGTCTGAAATTTGCTTTTCTTGGTCTGCGAAGCGTCTGATGAGCTCGTGGATATGAGCACAGAGTGTCTCTGAAGCGTTCAAGACCGCGGCTTGATCCTTTTTCCCGAAGCTTATCTTTCTACGAGATTCCGGAGTAGATTTTGTTGTGGATTCTATAATTATCTTTTTTCGTCTGAGTGCACTCAGATGATACGTCCTGTTTCTTCCGTTTGTTCGAAGCTTCCCAAGAGTGATTCGCGTTTTCCTTCGAATGAATTGTCTCGCCCTCCTGCCTTACCCGTTTCCGAACCTCATCTCTAAGAATATCCACGTCTTTGTTTCCCACCTTTACGCAAACGTAACTGTCGCTAGCCGTTCGAGTCCGAGGCGATGTTTCCGATTTTCCAGGAGGTGACTTTTACAATGTGTTACAAGGGGGGAATACCGAATCATGGACTGCATCCTTACTTGCTACCGTTTTGTCCGCATCCCCGTCCATGTCAATATCACGCTAGATCTGTATGATTTCCCCTATCCCAATAAATGATTTCTACCGCTCAGAGTGACACCGTGAGGTAGAAATATTAAAGTGTCATAACGATATGTAAAAAGATATGCGCTAAATCTCATGCAAAAAAATATATGAAATACAAGTATAAGTAATATAAATAGAAATCAAAAATAATATAATAATAGTAACGTAGGGTGTATTTTCATTCTAGTGAAAAATATGTTGTTGTGAATATAGTTATAGAAAACGTTAGATATACAGTGTGACCCATCTTGTTTTAATTTTTTTTTGTTAGATTCAGTATCAAAAACATTATTTTGGCACAAATTTCCATAGCTTAATAACCATTTTCAAGGCCCCCTTTATGTTAATTTTTTTTGCCAAAAAAGACAAAAGTATATTAGGCATTTTTTTGGATTTCGCATTTCAGGTAAGTCACCCTTGAATCGAATTGCAGATTTTGGCCACTCCTCTTGGGGCGTTTGTAGCCATAATGGACCTGACCACCACAAGGAACGAATTTCCAATTTACTAGGGCTCAACCCTCGTGATAATAAGTCAGCTGGATTATCAGACAAAGGTTTGTAATAAATGGGGTTAGGTTTTTATTCAGGATAGGCAAATACTGGAATCACTCCAGTAAAATATCTGAGGCACCGCTAGCCTCATAGATGACATCACCTTCCGAAACAGCTCAGCTAGGAGTTGAGCTGCACACAGTTCCAATCTGGGTATAGTAAGGGTTTTTAGTGGAGCCACTTCAGTCTTTGCACACAGTAGCCTCACAGATACAGCTTTATCTTGATCAACATGCACCATAAGCTTTCATGGATGCAACGGAGAAGCCATAAATTTGGAAATCAATACAGTCTGAACAAACAACGCATCTAGGTATTTCCAATCGGTTTAAATTTTACAATTGTAGACGAATGTATCTCCTTGTGTCTAAATCAGACGGTGGGGATTGGTCCCAAGAGGTTCACAAGCTTCAAAGTCTTCGTAGGATAATCTTCCCAACGATGATACAAGGACCCAAGAGACCCAAGGCGTCAAAAATTTTGGCAATGTCGCTTAACTCAAGAGATTTAGTCATTGACGTGAAAGAATGTGGATTTATGTTATACAGTAAATCGGAACAAGTAGACCATAATATTCCCAAGGTCTTAGTTTTTTCACCATCCCCTTGAAGATAGCTTGAGGATTTTTTGCTTGCACATGATCAAGGACCCTCTGGGGGTCTTGTAGTTTGCACCTCTTCTAATCTATTTTCAAATTACAAAAAAGAGCTATTCGTTTCATTCATGGTTTAAGTAGTAGAACGCATTGCGAATTCTATTTTGAAAAATACAAAATTTCAACTCTGCCCGCTCTTCTCATTTTGGAATCCGTGTGTTTGGTTCGCAAACACTTCCACAATTCAACTGAGAGACCTATTCATAGTTACCCTACTAGAAGAAAAAATTTCGATATCCACTTAGCCTAATTAGCCTAATTTCTATTTTTTTATTCATTTATTATTCAGATTTCATACCAGTATGTTTGTTTTGTTTTTGTTGTTTATATGTTTTATATACTCGTATTGTCGCTTTGTCTATGAAATTGTAAGATTTTTTTATGACAATGAGGCTGATCTCTCTCTCCCTCTCTTACTATTAAAAGCCCACTTGTGTAAATGAAAACAGCCTCACAAAGGGATAGTTTTGACTTCATCGCACAGTTTCATAACTTCTTCTTTATCACCCCCGGTAATAAGGTCGTCCATATAGAAATATCTTCCAATAACTTCAGACGCCTTGGGGTATACATCGACATTTTCCAAGGCTACTTGTCTCAAACACCTAACACTCAGCCATGGCGAAGATGCAATACCTTAGGTAACGGTATTTAGTTCGAACTCTTGTACCTCTTAGATCTCAGTCTAGAGTATTTTCTGCAGTGGTCTGTGTAGAGGATATACAAGGATTTGTCGGAACATCTTTATAATGTCAGCACACGCAACAACTTGGTGTTGACGGAACCTGAGTGAAATAGATAGAAGGTCGTCCTGAATGGTAGGACCAATGAATTGCAAATCATTAAGCGAAACACCGGAGTCGGTTCGTGCCGATCTATCGATTACGACCCGCAGCTTTGTGGTTTGATTGTTTTCGTTGAAAACTCCATGATGGGGTAACAAATTTGAATGTTCCAAATTGCAGGTTTCAGGACTCATATGTCCCAGATTTAAATAGTGTTGCATAAAATCGTTATAGTGGCCATAGTTGGATTTTTTGATATCGATTTCAGCGGTAATTCGAGAGTTGTCCAGTAGTGACAGCGGTTGTTTGAATGGGATTTGTACAATAAACCTACCAGAGAGATCATGGTAAGTGGTTTTTTGAAAGATCTTTTCTGCTTGTTGATCATCGCTGGATACCACCTGACTTTCTGAGTTGACCTCCTCCGTTTCTCAAAACAATGTTAGTTGGCTCTGAAGATCTGCATTGGATACATGATTGCAAGTAGTTTGTGAAGAAGTGCTTGGATATGTTGATCCTGAGACCACCCATCCGAAAACGGTCTTTTGAAGAATAGGTTTGTTCACCCCTAGACGAACCTGCTCTATGCACATTAAATTATAGAAAAAACTGACTCCTAGGAGAATGTCTATTTTGTCTACTGTTGCAAACCTAGGATCAGCTAGTTGAAGATGACCGGGTATTTCAAAAATCGAAACGTCGACATTTTGTTCTGGTAGTTGATAATTTATAATGGAAATGACAAGACAAGAAACTAGTGATTTGAATGAATTGAACATTGAATGCAGAGAAATAGAACACATTTGATCAATGGTGGAAGTGACCTGGTTAATACCGATAATTGATATATCCACCGAAGAACAATCCACCCCGAGCCTCTCACAACACTTCTTTCAATGAAGTTGGACTGAGAAGCTGAGTCTAAGAGTACGCAACATGTTTGTAAGTCACCTGTTTCGCCCTGAACGTGAACTAATGCTGTTGATAAAAATACCACATTTGCCCTAACAATATGACATTATCAACTGCATAATTAGCGGTTTTTTCAATTTCTGGCTGAGCAGAAAAAGGTTAGTATTAATGTATTATTGGTATTATTAATCGCATTTGCCTTCGGTTTTGTTACAAAATGTAATAGTGTATTATGCTTGCCGCGACATTTTTTGCAGTTCCCGGAAAAACAATCCGGAAAAACAATGTTTACTTGTATGTTTGCCACGCAGGCAGTTTGGGCAAAGGCTGAGACCCTTAATCTTTTCGAACCTATCATTAAAAGGTAGATTTAAAAACATTCAACAATATTGTATATAGTGCTTAGTATCTTTGCAAAATGCACATTGTACATCATTTGAAGTTCGTGTAGAATCAGAATCTTCAGTATTATGACTTATCGCATGAGTTGCTTGAGAGCCCTTTGTCGCTGACTGTTCCACGGTTAAACTTAGAATTTCCAACAGATCAGTTATTTGTTTCATCAAATTCGAAAAATCCTCAAAGGATGGTAAGATAATTTCATCACTATTTTGCGTATTTGTTTCATTGGAAATTCTAACTCTCCTTTCCTCCCACTCACGGGTTGTCTTTTTATCCATTATTAGTTAATACAAAGATTAGCAGTGTGTCCCACCTATCAACCGGTTGTTCAAGAGTTATTAATGACCGTATATGTTTGGACACCGTGTCCATCATACGTCCTAATTCCGTTGACGATTCATGCGCCATTTGCGGAATATAGAAAATTGATTTTATTGATTGTGAACTAGTACAACCCCGTTGTTATATCTAGATAATAGAGTGCACCAATCATCTGTATAGTTATTTGAAGAAAATTCAATAGCACGTATAATTTGAGCAGCGCCTTCTAAGGCCGAGCCTGAATTTCACTTGGGGCTGCATTTTTATTTATTAAAGAGTCGAATGTGCCTTTAAATTCCAGCCAATGTTCATATTGACCGGAAAACTTATTATTTTATTCCACTCCCTACAGCTGCGACCCATTATTCCCATTTGTGGGATTGTTGGTTGATGAATTATTATTACTGGCAGAACTTTTAGAATCTTCAGTTTCGCTGAAATGATTATAATAATCTGTTATGAACACCTTACACCTGCTCAAATTTTCAAAGTATATTTGTTCAAATTGTTCCCTTTCTGTACTTTGGGTATTTAGAAACTGCTCTTCCTCGCTCATTAATTCTATATTGCCCTGTATTCCGTCATATTCCGTTGAAATTGTTCGAAATCGATCCAAGCGCGCTTCCCAATCAATTATCTTTGTTTTTTCAACTTCGTTTGATACCCGCTCTTCAAATAAATCAAAAAAATTGTCAATGAAACTTTTGAAGTGCGTTTGTTTTCGTTTTACAGCGCCCCTTTCCTTAATCAACAATTTGAATTCAAGTTCATTAAAATCCGTAGCATTTTGCACGTCGTCAGGCATTGTAAACTCAAACTTAAAAATCCCACGGAATATTGGAATACGATATTATATGATTTGTTTATAAGGACTATGAGAAGGATGTTTAAATTCGATGAATAACGAATTGGAACGGACCTACAGTTGGATTTTGTTTTATCGTTGTTTCTTCTTCGTAGTTACGATAATTTTCGAGTTCTAGATAGTCCGCCTACAGAAGTGACTTTTGCAGTGTCGACTACTATTGGTTTGGACTACTGTATTTGCAGCCCATTTGTGATTTTCGGTTGAGATTTGCACGTGTTCGACAATAGTTTTTGTAATCAATTGCAATTATTACACTAGTTTTACTTATTTTTGCATTTTACTTGTCACTGACACAATAAAATGAAATATAATGTGAGAATTGTCATGTTTCCCCGGTAGTGGGCCATGAAAATCCTATCATCTACCTTAGATATTATAGTAGTGAACCATAACGATCAGTACATACATTACCCAACAGTTAGGTATCTAGGTATTATTAAAATTTGAAAAAGGTACGTTTTTGTGGAAAAAATAAATAATTACTCTTCAGGTAACTAGAATGTTTTATTGAAAATGGAAAAATATGAAATAACAGAAGCAAAAGTGATTCTTCACAAATAAAACAAATATACTTAGGTATACAAAAAATGATAAATATACCAGTCTCTCTGGGTAGGTATCGTGAGTTGACAAAATTGACATACAAAAGCTTGATCAACGATATCTTTATATTGTTGGCCACGGAAGCCAGTGCATTTTAAGTGGAACCATCTGCTACAAGTATAACAACATACATATTTCAATTCACTCTCCTCAGTGACACTTTCAGACCATTTGCTATATCCATAGAATAAACTACTCGCATGCATCCACTCTCCGATTTACCTAGAAATCGTCCACTTGGTATACTATCGACAACTGCTTTAGATGGTCGTGTATAAGGAAAACCCACCACAGGATACACTGTTTTTCCCTCTGCATTAAAAATCAGCAACACCGCTATGGCTTCTTTTTCATTTCCTTCTTTATGATCATGAAGGTTTTCTCACCCCTTCGGTGCAATAACCTTCCCAGTCTTTGTGCACATTGAAAAGGATGTTTCATCGCCAATAAGAATTTTTGCGGGATCATCCATAGTGTCAGCCGAGTCGTTTTCAACTAAGAAGATTTTCAAATCTTCGTTCCATTTTCGAATATATTGTTCTGTTATTAAACTTCTAGCGGGTGTTAAAGCTTCTGGCCCCCGAAAAACGAGCTCCTTGTTTCTTTTAAAAAAGATCTATACCATTTTTCGTTCGATATTTTCCATGTTTAGATGGTGTTGGTCGTTGAGAATAATAGTCTGCACAGTATCTATTAAGTCCATCTTTTTTTTTGTGGAAAGCCACTTTTAGCTAGTTCACATAACCACTGGACCAGCTGAGTTTCTGCATCTTTCTTCTCAGTAAGTACTGTACTAGGGCCCATCCTGCGAGGACTTTCCATTATCCTGGCACTAATCCTATCTAGTATGCTGGTCTTGGGAACACCAAATCTTCTGTCTGATTCCCTAACAGAAATTTTCTCTCCTCCATCAGAAGGAATATATTGCAGAATCTTTTAGGATATATAATTATTATCTAATCTGGCGATGGACATTTGAAGACAAAACTGGAATTTTACTCACCTAATCCCGTCCACAAAGACACCACTCTCATTAACCATGCTATGCAAATAATATTTCCAGGTTATTTTCGGCGTTTTCACTCAGAAGGGCGAACAAGGCAATGCCGAATGCTTAGCTGTTATTAGTTCGGTTATTTACAAAAAGGTTAGTCTATTCACCTATAGTTTATAATAGAGTGGTCGACTAATGGACCTGGTCGAAAACAGGCACAGTCATTTTTTCATTTTATATTTATGTTGGTAATATTTCAAGGCTTTTTATATGTTCAGCTTTAGTGAACACTAAATCATGATTTTTGATTTTAATTTTAATTTTCTTTGAAACTGAATTCAAATGTTTATCTTTTTGATTAAACTTTCTTGAATTGTATTTCTTTACTCTATACAAACAATTATGAATATCATCTCTAATTGTCTTTTTTAAATTATCATCGTTAGACAAAAATTCAATAGCAACATCTACCTCAATAGCAAACTCCAAAGATTATGGTTAACGTTTGTAAAACATTCAAACGGTTCACTATTGTGATATTTTTATTAGGATCAATCACAGACCTGCCTTTTTTCCATTTCTTCCTACGTAATGTGATAAAAGGGGATTAACAATCGATGACGCACACCAAGAGGGGTATTATTCCAATTTATAGTTGCCGGTGCGCCACCGTCACTATCTATCTCTCTTGCACTTTACACTCTCTCTCTCTCTCTGACTACCAGCATCATACAGCAGTACTTTTCATGAGTTTTTAATTTTTATTCAAGATCTAACAACCGCATTAACGTTTGGCAAATTAATTTTAGATTTTTTAATCTCTAAAGAACATAATATAAAAATTACAGATTACATTAAAAAATACTTTGAATTTTTTAATTGATAAAATAAAAAATTGACGTATGGCACATGATTAACAATTATAAAAATGTCTGGCAATAAAAAATGTATGTCTGGTAGACTTATCCGAATGCAAAAATTTCAAAATTACGTCTTAAAAAATTATTTTAAGAGTCAGGATTATTACCTATACAGGTAAGATGCGCAGTAGTCAACACAACCGCTACCGGCTGCCAGGTAGCCCAGACTCTTACCAAAAGAGTAAGAGGGACAACATGTCAGAAAGATGCAGATGGATTATTAAGCCCAGGCACACGCCATTTTGTTGAAGGTAGGTCACATTCCTTTGGAAGAGGGTATATCAGCCCCGTTGTGGCATGGTTACAGTTAGTGATGTTATCTTATCGTTTGTAGATCATGCTAAGGCCTTAATCACCAGTAGCAGCACGAGGAAGACACCCTATTTTGGCCCAATAGGTAAGACACATTGTGTTTGGGATTCATTATGCCTATTAATGTTCAGCTAAGGTTTACCTGATTATGCGTTGAAGCGTAACTTGTATATAATCTGTTGGGGAAGAGTACTTGTTAGTAAAGGGTAGTTAGCTTAAGGGTTTTTTTATACTTTTAAATGGGAATAGAAAAGAAGATATCATTCTATTCAGTTAGAAAGGGTAATAATAGGGGATTTAAGAATATTAAGTTCTAGTAACAACACTAATTAGTGTCTTTTATAGGGTTTGGTTTAGTTTTATGTTATTGGCTCGGCAGTTTGACGTTGTTTGACTTCGCTTGGTTTCTGTACTTGGATCTTGGCTTCCTAATGGATTCATTTGGTTTTGGGAGTCTTTAGTTCCAGTTTTATCCGGTTATATGGGATATTGAAGTTCCGGTCATGCTGGAGTTCCGACTATTGATGGTTGGGTAGTTGCGGTCTCAGCTAGGCATCCGAATTCTTGAGATTTGGAATCAACGAGGGCTGACCAAGAGTTACTTCCGGTCCGGCCATTGAAATAGTAATTCGTGGATGGTCAAGTATTATTACCAGCGGGGAAAGACACGCAAGTTGTATTTTAAGCTAATTTTCCAGTTTTTTTTTGGTATTATAGATTATTTACCAGTTTATATCTGAATTTTACGTTAGACCATTTGTGAACGTACGAGTGGCTTGTAAGTTTATTAAGACCGCGGATGTTAATTATTCTCGGCGAAGGTAGAACGTTGCGTCTGAGCTCATACGGATCGTGTCCTTAACGCTTTGGTAACTTCTCAATAGTTGGTAAGACCTCCGACATCGTCATTACATGTATATATAAGCCACGGTATGGATATTTGCTAAAGGTAATTTGTGTGATTTAGATAAGTTTTTTTTAGGATATAAATTTTCATAACGGTTTTAAATGAGAACCGATTTTTGGTTTAAATCCTTCTGCATCATTAAAATTTGGGATTAACGGGGCAAAGAGGATATTGATTTTTTTTGTGTATTATAATTTAGGATAAGCATTGCATTATCATACTGGTATTTTAGTATTGGATATGCCTGGTAATTTCACGTTGGGTTGAGGGTATACGGGATTTCAATATTGTTAATAATTATAGATATAAGTTTGAAGGGCGTGTGTAAGCGTCCTCTGTCGGAAACTAGTTCCGAGACTCCAGTAGTCACTTTTCAGTCTTTACCAAACCAAACCACCAACTAATATTTCATTATATCTTTTGAACTGAGTTATTGTGTTTGATTTATTAAGTACGTAATCATTGGTATTTACTCGGGTACGGTTTACCTGGCGCCTTGGGTTTAGATAACTTTTATTGATTGTTCGTTACCAGCATACGAACCTCCCTTCTTCGACTAGAGTCTAGCGGGTAAAATACCTTGTGGCATAGATCGGCCTACCGATCAGCTGGTAACTTTAGGGATTTATAGTAGATTTTCGCGTAGCCGCAAGTTCGATCTATTTTAATCAATAGGTCGTAATTGTAACAGTGGTGAGTGCATTCGTTGCACGAAGCTTGATTTTACGTTACATAGCTTTAACCAAAGAGCGAAATACTGAAGCCGGAGTAGCTTCAAC
>CAJUYG010002961.1:0-22417 GCA_910591675.1 Galerucella calmariensis
CCCATTCCTTCTTGTTGCTCATTTCCGTAACGAATTTCTTTGAAAAGTTATACTTTTTCATCATACCGTCTTGTGGCATGTCCCAGGTTGTCTGATTTCTAAGAAGTGAGGTGGTGGTTTTTTTTAATGATTCCCTCTCTACTTAGTCTGTATCTTGTTCTTTCTGCAACACTTTCCACCACCATATGTAGAGGGGTGAGGTTGAGAATCACTTCCATGGCTGCCGTTGGGCATGTTCTCATTGCTCCTGTAATGCATATACAGGCTAGTATTCGAATTTTGGAGAGGTTTTCTCTCGTCGTCAATAGGCTAGTTCTACTACTCCACGCAATGGCTCCATAAGTGATGATTGGTCTCACTATGGCAGTGTACATCCAGCTTAGGATTTTCCTACCAGATTCCTGCACACCATTATAGCCATTTTTGCCTTGTATGTAATCTCCTTCTCGTTTTTGTTCCACAGGAGTTCACTGTCTAGAGTTAAACCTAGATACTTGACTTCTTGTCTCCATTCAATCTCGTTCCCATCTAGTTTTATGGTTTTGAGGTTAAGTTTTCTTTTCTTAGTGAAAGCTATCAGGATGGTTTTAGTGGGGTTGATGCTAAGTCCCACTTGCCTATACCAGCTATTTGTATAGTTCAGACCCTTTTGTACAATATCACAATATCAGTAAGCATACATATATCTAGTTTGGTTATCAATGATATTACATTACGAAATATAATTGAAGTAAAGAAACAATTATACAATCAATTTACCTACTTTTAACGAAACTAAAAGTTTGCAGTAAATAAACAAAAGGGCTACGGAGAGAGAGGTCCCTCTTTGGGACAATCACTATCACTGTCATCTGTCTGTCACTTATCGTCTCTTACACATTAGCTCATCCACCAAAAATAGACACGTCTTTCTAACACATTGATTTCCCTATACTGTTGCCCGAAGCCCTGTTGTATATCTACTGTGTGCTCTTCCAATATTTCATTGGTGTACATTTTGAAAACTTTCGAAAAGCAGCTAAGAACTTAAGGTAGATAATTCGATTAGGGAAATTGATGAATATTCAAATTTATTCAAATCAAGTCTAACGTTGCTCACAACAAAGAACAGGTAACCGTTAACAGGTTTTGTCATTCCTCTCTATTTCTAGTAGCCTTTGAGGTTAAATAGGATATACTTGTGAATGTATTATCAAAAGCGCTAAAGGGTGTCTTATACAGTTTGTAAATATATGAGAAAACATTCATGCATTGTTCAATGAATGAGACTCCATTTAGGTGAAACTTGACATATATACATTTGACATAAATGGGGATAGAAGTATAATATAACAATGAGAGGGTAGTGATAAAACTGTTGCCATTTTAGAACCATTTGTCTTGATGAAATTTTAAGCAAAAGCAGGTAAGAATTGCGATGTATGTCAGAAAATACTAAGAAAGGATATATCTTAGGATGGGACAAGTCGTAAATATACTGTTACCACCATACAGTTTTTCCTATCCTGAATAAAGTATGTCTTTCTCTGTGGCACTATTACATCATCAATTTGTAACCACAAGTTGCTTTGTGTAAAGAGCTCAGGGAGGGATTCAGTAACAACAATTTTGTCCACTGTTACTATCATGAGCTATAATATTATTGATAATAATAAAATCTATTGATTTGATCCTAAAAAATTATATGATATTGAATTCGTCATTATGAATACAAGATATAGTTACAGTACACCACAAAATATCAAAATATGCCTTAAATGATAAGTACCTACAATGCTACACATACAGCCTCATCATCACCCTTGGTAAAATTTTAAAAACTCAAATATATCGCAACAAATCTTCAGACAAACCACACACAAACAAAACTTCTGACCAAACTACATTCGGGAAACTAGACCGTTCTGTATACACGAATATTCCGTGAAATATTTCGGGCCGACATGGTCAGAGGAAGCAGGCCTTTACAGTGCCCTGATAACAAGACAGTAGGACAAAAGAAAAAAAATTCTCTCCCATTGGCAGCAAATATTAATTTTGCTGACACATATCAATCAGCAAAGTATTACTTTTCCTGCCTAGGCAGCAAAGTGATTATACTCAAATACTCAATTGGAATAAAACATTTGACGTAAACATTTATTAGCAATTATTACATAACACTTTTAACAAGAATTTAAAAACATATGTTTACTTGTTATTAACATTGATGGTGAAATTACTACAATTTTGAACGAATAGGCTACCTTTTCTTTCCTCAGATGATTTGCAAATACAATATCCTCCTAAATCATTATGAACAATCGGAGAAAAAATTATACGTTCAACTCGGCAGCAAAGTAGATTGACTGCCTTAGCTGAATTCCTAGCCTCGCTACGCTCGGCTATGAATTCAGCCTCGGCAGTCAATCTATTGCTTTGCTGCCTAGTTAAACAAATAACTATTCTTTCCATAAGATTAAATTATATATAGGCTAAGACGGCTTATAAAGTTTTCCCGTATGTATAGTATTTTTCTTCATTTTAAAAAAGACTGTATTTCACAGAATCGAACTATCAACTCTTAGAAACTGAAATATATTTAAATATCCATATTTTTTGCAAACTATACAGCTTCCGAAAGTTCATATTAAAAGACTCTTTAGTCATAAATCTCAACTCTTATCACAATTCACTATATGAAAAATCTCTCGCTAGGGCTCGTCCAATCTTTTCAAGTGAATTCTTGTTGCTCTTGAATACAAAGACGTAGTTCGAAGTTTTCTAGAGGGTGTTAAATATATTTTCTTTTCATTGAATCTTGAATTTTCCATATGTTACAACAAGAGAGTTCTCGAGGGAAGCAGATCCAGATTATGCTAGAGACCTGGGCGGCAATAAATGCTATCTCGGGCCAAAAAGTGACGTCTAGAGTAATATGGGAAGGTTATCTGACCTGGCTTCCAGATCACCGGAGTATCCAAGAAGAGAATCAAAAGACACACTGAATCAAGACAAACTCTTGGTATACCAAAAACGTAGTATATATCTGCAAATAAATCGATCATGGAGAAACAAAAAAATTACTGGGTTAACATCCAAAACCAAATGAGGTTCAGGATGTGGATCTACTCCAGATGAATAAGCCAAGGAATTAAGTGGGGAATGGGAAAAAATACCAGCGTGGTTAAAACACGATTACCCTGGGAAGCTGACGACCAGGAAAAACTTTAGTAACTAAGATGTTGTAAATAAAAGGATGATTACAGCAGAAATATATATTTTACTTTTCACATGAAACATGAAACACAAAAACCTACGTTTAACAGTAGGATTTCTGACTGTCAACTAGGAAACACCTCCATACAATGAGGCTAGTGACTACAATTCCTCGGGAAAATATGTCACCCCGGTATACATACTGTAATGTTTTTCTTATTTATTCAAACAGTTTTTACCGTGGAATAAAATTATACGCTCACTATGGCTAATTACTATCGATGTATTGAAGAAACACTTACACACTATAATAAACTTAATTTATATACACACTACTTAATGTCTACTAATTTATCCACACTCGGTATAATAATTGTCCTAATTCATGAAACTTGTTACCAATTCATTGTATACTGAACAACTCCCCGACTCACTCAAAATCCGCGTATATATAGTCCTCCGTAGCTCCAGCACCTTCTTGAATATACCACCTCTGCGTATACTTTATAATTCGAGAACATTCGTGAATAAACCATTGTATGGTACGCTTCGAGAACAGTCTGAATATTACCTGCGAAAGAACCTTTCTAGAAAGGTCGCATTCATATTTTCCAACAGGACCGGCTTCTGAATCAGTGAGTTCGTAACAATACATACATGGGGCTAGTGGACACACAAACTGTCAGTCATGTCTTATGCGAGTTTCCCGTAGTTATCGTTAAAGATAGAGTGTGTACTTGGAGAGTCTTGGCTTACACTTGCCGATCATATGGGCCTAAGCTTACCCTCTTTACTCTACAGATAGATACTGGGTAAACATTTCAAGATGGAATTTCTTCTTGAAAAAGCCATGCCTAAAACGTACAGTGGATAAAAGCAAGAAGAAACCTCCTTTCAAACACTTGCGGAATTCATTGCAATACAGAATCCTAGAGGACAACACCTAGGAAAATATTGGATAGACGAGGGATACTGATACTTCAAGAGTCTCTGGGACTTTCCTCAGAAGCTGAGTGGAAGTAAAGGAGCATAATAGATCTTTCAGGTCTCATTTAATGTCACACGTTTGCATACTTCCTCATGCTTCTTATATTCTTCTTATCAAGCTCTTGAAACAAACGGTATAACGAATTTGAAGAATAAATGCAGCTCTCTTGCTACAAACCCAACGAACATATAAATTTGGGAAAGCTAGGCCGAAAGCAGTCGTGAAAGTGGAAGAATATTTAGTACAGACCGCTCTCTTAAATTCTTAAGACGATCCTGCTGGAGCTTGCAAGAACAGCTTGGAGATCGTGAAATATAACAGTTTTTCATTAATAGCTTTATTATATTCGATCGCTTGCAAAAATTGTGGGTATTAAAGTTGTGAAAAATTATATGTTCCATAAGATGACATGATGCAATAGTTTGGGAAACTTTTTATTCAATCCTCAATCTTTCTTCCAAAATGTTTTTTTAAGAAACAAACATAATTAAAATGATAAATAACGACATTATATAGTAAAATATAGTAGTCCGGCCCCTGTAAACGTTGGTATTTTTAGATTGAAAAATATCAAATGGCGGCCACACAAAATTTCTATATATATATATATATATATATATATATATATACATAAGTGGAAACCACTTATGGAATAAAATTCTTTATGTCATTATTTTAGAAAATTATAAAAAATGCCGAGATATGTCAACTTTTGAATTAAGTTGTGCGTTATGTAAACATAAATGTAAATGTACAGGGTGATTCACGCAAGTATGCCATAGTCAGTGTTGTTTTTTTCAATGAAACACCCTGTATATTTGCATATTTTTGAAATCCTCTCAATTTACCGATTCCAACAAACTAAATATTGTATGGTCAATTATGAATTATACAGGTTGGAATTTTAACATTAATAATTTATTACACTTGAAATATTGGTACTTTTTAAAATTAGCTAAATATGGATTTATCAAAAATCTAAACTAACTAATTATTAGACGTATTTGTATATTAAACAAAACCTGCTACGCCCATGAATTTTATCATAAATACCTAAAAATTGCCTAAAAACGACAATAATTAGACAAAATCGGTAAATAATGTGGATTGTTTTCTATTCTGTCAGTTGTTGATGTGTTGACAGTGTATATTGAAAAAGTAAAATTTTCGTCAAACACTCTTTCCTTGTCGACATAACAATGAAATATTCAAGTGAGACTCACCGAATTGAGATTTTAATGATGATCGGGTACGGGGATAACTGCAGAGGTCAAGTTGAAGTGGCAAACTTATTTAATCACAGGTATCCCGAATTGCCTAATATTTCACAAAGTACTGTGTCTAAAATTCATGCACAATTCAGAGAACTTGGACATGTCAAACCATTGAAAAGAAAACCACACTTCGTTGAAGATGGTGTGAAAGTGGATATTTTGTTAAGTGTCGAAGAGAATCCAACTTCAAGTACACGTCAAATTGCCTGTGAAAATATTGTTAGTCATACAACTGTTCTAAGATGTCTTCATAAAGAAAAACTTCATCCCTACAAATTAACTTTTGTGCAGGAGTTAACAAAAGACGATCCAGATCGTAGAATGGATTTCTGCGAAAGATTGATGAATAAGCTGAACAGAAATGAGATAGCTCTTGGTACCATTCTTTTTTTCTGACGAATCAACATTCACATTGAATGGAGAGGTAAACCGACAGAACTGTGGATATTGGTCAGCAGAGAATCCTAATTGGATGCGTGAGACACATACTCAGTACCCTCAAAAGGTGAACGTTTGGGCCGGTATCATAGTCCTATATTTATGGATGGAAATTTGACAGCTGAAAAATATTTAAATATGCTTAAAAATGGAGTTATTCCTGCTTTGGCAAACTTATATCCCAACGCAATAGATCCTAGCTTACCGAATGAAAATGTTCCAGCAAGACGGGGTAACACCCCATTATGCTTTAATGGTAAGAACTTATTTAGATGAAATCTTCCCCAATAAATGGATTGGACAAAGAGGTACTATTGAGTGTCCAGCTAGATCGCCAGACCTCACGCCGTTAGATTTTTTTCTGTGGGGTTATCACAAGAACAAAGTATATGCAACACAACCAACTAGCATTGTAGACCTCAAAGACAGGATAACTACAGAAATACGGAATATTTCACCTCAAACTGTAAACAAAGTTGAGGAGGAGTTCTATAGAAGACTGTGCTATTGCCAACAACTAGGTGGAGAACATTTTGAATTAAAATCAAATACATCAGGTATTTTATGTATGTGTTGAACCTCAACCCCGCCTCATTTAATGAACATTCTATCGATACGCGGTTTGTTGCAATCCAAAGATAATAAATTATAGTTTTACCTTTTCATTCAACTTTTTCACTTCCCCGGTCTATCAAGTTTCAAAGAAAATAATTTTAATGAAATGGAAGATACAAATACAAATATAAAATTAAACTGCATATTTGATGTAACATTTCCAGTCAAACTAAAGGTACGCTGTACTTTTTTTTTGTCTATTCAATCAAATATATTTAAACGATTCCCTAGCACGTAACATTACCCTTAAAAGGTCTCCAACGATACGTTCTGGTACGTATGTAAGAAACTCTTAGAATAAATTCAGAAATGATGAAGTTTAATGAAATGGAAATAGCTTGTCGGTTCTGGCATGATTCGCAAAAAATGGAGATATTCCTTTTTGTCAGCTATGAATGATAAAACTATGTTAGGAATTTTTGTAGTTTCTTTGTTCTTTATACTTAAATTAAATTTTGTAAAGAAAGCGATTCGTTTTTTTATAATATTGTCGACAATGGCAAATTTCTAACGGCATATCAGTCTATTAAGAATATTGAAGTTGAGAGAGGTGAGATTTATTGTCATGAGACTTTTTTTTCATCTAATTTTAGCTGCATCAACCACTAAGGGTTGTTAGCAGTGGTACAATGGTACGGTATTGATTATTTACATGGATTTTTTCAAATTAAATTTGAGAATACATAATTGTGTCTAGATTAAATTTGAGAATACATATTTGTGTCCTAAATTAAATTTGAGAATACATATTTGTGACTTTTAGGAACTTAATAACATTTTCAATTATGCACTTTTCACCTAGAATATTCAACAAGGTGAACTGAGAGGTTAATATTTGTCTTTCATTGTTGTATTTATGGTTTGTAATTTCCTCGAAGATGGTAGACATGTCCATTGTAGGTTCGTTTTGACTGCTCTTAAGTTGCTTTGTGAGGCTGTCCATTTGCATTGTCAAAGATCGCGGATTATTACCTTGAGCCTCGCTTTCACATCTGTTGTTGGCAATGGGTGTAATGTAGTTGACTTGGAGACGTTTGCAGAATATTCTCTGGCGATTTTGTCAGCTCATTCATTTCCAGGTATACCCATATAAGAGGGTACCCAAATAAATTATATTGTTTTACTTAGGGTGTGAAGGAGGTCGATAACCAAAGAATCGTCATCTACTCCGACAGCCAAGCAGCACTTAAGGCGATACGCTCATATAAGATAACATCAAATCTGGTGTGGGAGTGTCGGAAGGCGCTAAACAGACTAGGTAGTCATAATAGAGTGACCCTAGCATGGGTACCAGGCCACCAAGGAATAAAAGGCAATGAAAAGGCTGACGAATTAGCCAAGCAGGGAGCAACGGAGGTCATGATAGGGCCAGAACCTTCCTGTGGAATTGCAAAATGCCTGAGTAAAGAGAGCATCCACAAATGGATAAACAACCAGGCGTTGCGCTGGTGGTATGAAACCCCAGGACAAAGACACGCAAAATTATTCCTTAAAAGCCCTTCGACAAAACTGTCACACGACCTACTAAGTCAAAGTCGGGAAACGACGAGGATGATGGTGGGAATGCTGACCGGACATTGTAGGCTGAGGAAACATATGCACACAATTGGCCTTGCAGATGACAGCCTATGTAGGTTCTGCCAGGAAGAAGAAGAAACCGCGGAGTGCGAAGGCCTAGCAAGTTGGACTTTCTATAGAGTTTATTAGGGCCTTAGAGATGAGACTATAATTTTAGATAAAAATAAAATATTGAATTCATAACAATATGAAAAATAACACCTCATTTTGATTCTGCAATGAATTTATTTATTTTCAGTCACATGAAATAAACTAATGAATATGTGATTGTTATTCATCCTATTTTATTGGAATACCCTGTATATAATTCCAAGTGCAGCAACGAAGTCCTAGAGCATTTTCTCACCCACTTCAACCGATCGATCATCACAAAAAAAATTCATTGAAGCGTTAAAGACTTTAATAGAAAAAGCAATATATCTTTTCGTTAAAGAAAATATGGGTCAAAAAAATCCAGCACACAATATTGTTGTAAGAGCCGTCTTTTGAATCACTTTTCAGTTTTACTCGTACTTTCCACTCTCTTGGACCTTAAATGAGCACTTGCGTGTATTGTAAAAGCCGCATGCAAGCAATTTAGGAGAGGCCATTCTTCGGAAAACTCTCCCTTTGGAGCTTTTTACACGTTTTATTATTGCCCTTTTACTGCAAATTATATCATAAAATTAGGCTATGATGGAGTTGGATGACACAATTTTCCTGTTCGAATAAAATATTTCAAATGGTACAGCTGAAAATGTATAAAAACAATGAGATATTTATATAAATAATTTATATATGTATATGGGAGATTTTTTTACCTCTCCATTTTTATTGCTAGTTAATAAATTATTACAGAGAAAATCTTTTGACATGATCGGGAACTGGACGCTTTACAAAAGAGGTCTTTCACGATTTTTCGCTAGTTATACGGGGCCAAAGTTGAATTAACCGGAAATTTGACCGTTTTTAGTGCATTACAAAAGTTTTATCGAAAAAAATGTGGCCACAATTTCATATCAACTTCTTCCGTAAAATGTGAATCAACAATTTTTGTATTCTCTGGTCCTGAACCCCAGCATTAGCAATATCAAAAGCTGCAGCATGCGGTTGAACATCTTGGTGGATTCAGGAAGAGTAGGAAACAATCTCACACATTCTATTCGAATGTGAACCTATGTCTCCTTGGAGATGTAGACTTCTACGACTAGAGCGTTCAAGAGGGGATTTCTCCAAGAAGGACCTGATACGGACTACTAGTCTCTTTGTATGAAACAGTACAACCAAGAAAACAAAAAGCCTAAAGGCCGAGGTGTCAATATCAAATATTAATGCACATTTGGTAAGATTTATAAATTTATATTCTCGATCGGTTCGCCCATGTTTACGTCCACTCCAATTTAAAATATCCATCATATCATGACAATTAGAAACAAATAACATTCGTGCTGCGACATTCAATCTGACACACTGACCTATTCCATTAATTTCAGGTGATAAAACATGTAGCGTGCGATCCCGTTAATGTTCGTAAATGCCATATTCGGCTAACGAGAAACACCGTTGTGCATCTACCAAATTGAGAATTTCTATAGCTTGCATTACCCTTTGACGTGGTATTTTCAACAAATCAATTAAATTGATATTATCACTCACGAGGCGAATAAATTAATTTTGTCATTAGTGGAAAATGAAACCAAATTAGTTGGAGTTTACAAATGGAGCGAATTTGTGGAAGTGAATAATTTTTTTTAATGTTAATTTTTGTGATGAATCTGGAAACACTCAATATTTCCGAAACAGTTGAAGATATATATGCTACATTGGACATGAATTACGTTTAGAATTTTCTGGAAATATGAATAATATACAGTGCTATTCAAGAGTCCCCTCCCCCCTCGTATCTTTTGAACGGCTACATTTACATTAATAAAATTTGGAGGGCGAAAATAAAGTGTTGTAAACTTCTTTACGAATGGTACATGGCAAAATGGTACGTACTCAAGCCGACAAAGTAGCAGCTATCTTAATAATTGGTGAATCTAGAAAGAATCTCCATGAAGCGGAACGTTTATTTAATGAGAGATACCCAGATCGCCCTATCTCGAGAACTTATTTCAGGGAGCTTCTTCACAAGTTTGGAGCAACAGGTAGTGTTCAAGATGCCAAACGATCTGGTCGACCAGCATTTAGTGATGATAAAAAAATTGATATAGTTGCTGAAATGGTAGTAAACCCTACTTCCTCTTCAGCTAAAGTTGCGTCTATCGGTGAAGTAAGTAAAAGTACAGTACAGGTTGGCTGAAAATAAATTCCATCCATACAAGTTAAAAATGGTGCACCACCTTTCGGATGACGACCCCTACAGAAGACTCGAATTCTGTGAATGTATGACAAATAAAATTAGTCAAAACCCACATTACACAAAAACAATTTGTTTTAGTGACGAAAGTACCTTTTGCCTCAATGGAAATGTGAATACACAAAATGTAGCACCTTTCGTGAGCAACATATCCAATTTCCAGAAAAAGTCAACGTTTGGGCAGGAATTTTGGGAAACCACATAGTTTGGTCCTGACTTCCTCAATTCAAATTTAAGCGGTGAAGTGTAATGTTAATTCTTGAAATTCTGGAAGATAATCCAGATGAATTCGGCCATCTGGAAATAACATTCCAACAAGATGGTACTCCTGCACATTATTATGGTGCAGTAAGACGTTACCTGGATAAAGAATATCGAGGTAGATGGATCGGCCGGCGAGGTCCTATAGAATGGCCACCTCGGTCACCAGATCTGACACCATTAGATTTTTTTTCTATGGGGGTACTTCAAATCCAAGGTTTATACTACGGCATTAGATAGCGTTGGCGTTTTGAAAGAAAGAATTATTGAAAAATGCAATCAAATTTCAGCTGACATTCGAACGAGTACGACAAGAGTTTACTAATAGGATGTCTTACTGCCAGGAAATAGACGGAGCACATTTCGAACACTTGCTATAAGAATCCATTGTTGATATTTGATTAATTAAATTTAAAAATATAATTTCAATAATTTTGGTTTTTATTTAATTTATCCGTCAAAATTAGTTTAAGCCCAAAAAAAATAAATATGGCTATGTAGCCAATGTCAATGCCTTTCAAACGAGATATCACTTGCCATAAGGTCCTATTTAAAATTATTGGCCAGAGTGGCACTGTGACGTCATCTATTACTATTACGTCACCTGTTGCCATTCGTAGAGAAGTTTACAACACTTTATTTTCACACTCCAAATTTTATTAATGTAAGTGTAGCCGTTCAAAAGATACGAGGGGGGGAGGGAACTTTTGAATAGCACTGTACAAGGGGATACTTTTAAAATAGGAAAGTTAGTATTGGCCACTGTCACATGACACACGCTATAATTTTTTTCATATACGCATTTATAAATACAAATCCAAGCTTTTCTCCCAACACGTCCTCATTTATTCGTTATTGAATTCACTCCGTTTGGCTGTTTCACACTGTATGTGTTTTGACCATAATCCAAGGTTTTATTGAAAGAGCTCATGTTTTAATTGGACAGACTATTGATACATTTGAACTTACATTACAGTTAGATACAAAGCTTCGCCAATGTAACTATTTCAGTGGTAGCAAGAGTAAGCGAATAAGTTTAAAAAAAGTTGGGAATGTTGGGAATGGGAAGTTGATGTTAGAATAGACTTCTAGTGGTTTCTTCTTTTGTGAAACGAAGTCTAACAGAATACTGCAAGGGGATTACTGTAATAACCTGACAGTGCATCAGCAAAAGTCTTATTGACGATGATCTGGCGGAACCTACTTTCTGTAACAGTATTAGAAAATGGATTTAATAATTTTGGCATACAGGTTCCATCCATAAATTAGGCACTGGAAAACCGCTCGAAATCGAAAGGACATACATATAATCGTAGACGCTAAAGGCAAAGGTGTATCTAGCAAATTTAAAAACTGTAAAATAATTGTTTCAGATGTTCATGAAAACTAGTTCTTATATTATTTGGAATCTAGCGTATTATCCTTCAGTAACTACACATAGATTCAAAAGTTTTACATCACCTTCTTCGGATGCGAAGGAATTTTTTTGCGCTAACAATTTTTTGTTGGCTTGTTTATCAATGTTTACCATTTCAATATGTTCCACATTTTTTGCAATATACAGATGCTTACAGTTTTTTTGTAAGATAACATTTTTAGTGCGATCATTTTAACATTAAAGGCATTTGATTTTTACGATTTTAAGTGCAAACATGAATTGTCAAGTCATAAGTGAGATTGACCGTGCAAGAATAGTGGCTTTAGTTGAAGAAGGTCATTCTCAAAGGTTCGTGGCAAACAGAGTTGGCGTTTGGCAAAGTGATGTGTCTCGTGTATGGAACCGGTATCTCCAGACCAATTCTCTTCGTGATAGACCTAGAAGCGGTAGAAGGCGTGTTACTAATCAGCGGCAGAACCGCTATATCCACTTAACTATCCGAAGAAATCCGACCATGGCAATACCAGCACTCCAAAGAGATATGAGACATGCGTTGGGAGTTCAAGTATCGATCTCGACATTATGAAGACGAATACTTGCGACAGGTTTGAGGTGTCGCCGACCAATAAGAGTGCCCAGACTACAACCTAAGCACAGAGTTCGCCGACTACAGTGGGCTCAAGAACAGGCGGCCTTGCCTGAAGAATTTTGGAATTCGGTGTTTTTTTCCGACGAGACAAGGATTTGTTTGGTACAAGATAGCCATCGAATACATGTGTGGCGGGATCCAACGAGAGTTGCTCAGCTTGCCCATGCTCGCCCCGTGCCGCCCTTCAGAGGAGGAAGTGCTATGTTTTGGGCTGGTATCATGTTAAATGATCGCACATAATTAATTCATGTGGAGGGAACGATGACTGGTGATAGGTGTCTCAGAGAGATTTTACATCCTCACGTGAGACTATGGCGCGCAGCTGTTGGCAATTCCTTCGTTTTTATGGACGATAACGCCCGACCTCATCGGACCAGAGCTGTAAATGAGTATCTTGAAATTGAAGGGATCAATAGTTTGAACTGGTCTGCCCTATCTCCTGACATGCATCCCATTGATCAAACTTGGGACATGCTTGCCAGGGCAGTGGCAGCACGCAGAAATCCACCCAGGATTGTACAAGAGCTTGTTCATGCGGCCCAAGAAAAATGGCGAAATATTCCTCAATAGAATATCAATAATTTGGTAAACAGCATGGGCAGGCGACTTCAAGCTTGCATAAATTCTAGAGGTAGAAATACTCTTTATTAAAAGTTCTCATCCAGGTTCTCACTTAACCTTTTCTTTAAAAAGAATCAATTTGTATTTAATTTATTGCATTTCTAAGAATACTTTTTATGTTTAAGGCAAGTTTATTATTGGATAATAAAATTTTGTGACAAATATACACGTTTTTTTTATTGAAACTAATCATTTGATTAATCTCTGATCCATTTATAATGAACAAATTTTTTTTTCGGAGATTTAGGGTGATGCAAAACTTTTGAATCTATGTGTATTTTTTTCAGTTCCTTATAGTCGCTCCAACCAATAAGGTTATAATGACGTAAATTATATCCGATGATACAATCTGGTTTCCTTATGTATTTAACTAACAGTTCTGCGTCCATTTGTTCACCCAAATCCAAATTGTCTGATAACTTATTTTGTTAACAGATATTTAGAGCAATCACATATTATGTGCTTCACTGTAAAGTTCATGTTACATACATTGCAGGTTGGTTCTTCTTCCTTTGCTATCAGCTTTTGGGTTAAATTGGTGTGTCCTAATTGATTTTCACTTTTTGGTCGCCACGGTCTCACATTGCGTTTAATCCCACGGAGCTTAGAGTTGGACATTTCCCACTCATTTTACCAAGCACTCAGCACTTGTGTTCTCATGTAGCCTTTAAAATCGCTAGGCACAACGTTTGGCACATTCACCGAACTTGTAGAAGCTTGCCGCGCTAGAAGATCTGCCTCGTCATTGCCACGAATACCAACATGGGATGGAACCCACATAAACTCAATTTTTAGATTTAGTTTTTCAATATTATCTAGTTCTGTTTTAAAAGGATTGAATATTGGATGTTGAAATGCTAAGTGTAAAGTTGTTGAATCGATTGGAATCAATGAATCTGTTATTATTAATGTGCTTGGCTGGCTGATATTTTCAACATGGACTATTGCTTGGAGTATTGGGAATAATTCAGCGGTATGTATTGTGCTCATTGTTGGTAGTATGAATTGGCTAGAGATGCTTGGGGTTTTAAATGCAGCTCCCACTCCGTCACCTTTCGTAAATAAGATGTATTAAATTGCGGTATGATATTATTAATTATCAATAAAGATTTAATATAAAAAAGTCTCAATTTACAATGATACGATAAAGTGAATGGACATATATGTCGCTTTTCCCGAATGTTTTTGTGTGTCACGAATCTTAGTAAATGTAAATAGTAAATTGTTGCTTCTTCCTCAGGGGGTATTTACTCAACTCGCAATTTGTCAATTTTCGCCGGCAGAATATTTGTTGGCTTTCAATTTGATTTATTTGTTTTTGTTTCCCGTTCCTCCTTTCGCATCTTCCTTTTAAATTTCAATAGGTTCCCAATATATAAAAAAAACAAAATTCTTTTCAAAAACTCATCAAAGTTAGTTTGATTTATATAAAAACCTTATTTTTGTGGAGCAGAAATAGTTTTGTGATAGCTAAGATTGATTTAAATGTAAAAATTCAAAACTTCGTTATTTTATTTCTTGAAAAAGTTTATTTAAAACAACGAAATTTTTTTGACAAATTGATGTCTGTCTGTTATCTTGAAAAATAACATAAAAATATGATTTCCGTCCTTGCAAATCTCAGAAGTAGTCGAGTCATATTGAGGGTTTGCATCGGAATAAAAGAAAATAAGATTTTTAAACATTTACTTTGTCGAAAATTTGTCTTAAAAGTCCCAAAAACGCTCGTGCGTGCTTCTAGATATTCAAGGTCAAGAGTCTGACTTTCGCAAATATCTGGCTTCCTATGCTTTTCGCAGGTCGTCGACCCACAACTGTAGTGGAAGGCGTCTGATGCGATAGTTACATTGAAGCAGTGTCAAGCGCGGTTAGTGCTTGGATGGGTGATCACTGTCAAAACACCGTCACCAGCAGCGAGTAGCATATCACAGATCGCAGGCATTATATATACAGTGCTATTCAAAAGTCCCCTCCCCCCTCGTATTTTTTGAACGGCTACACTTACATTAATAAAATTTGGAGGGTAAAAATGAAGTGTTGAAAACTTCTCTACGAATGGTAACAGGTGATGTAATAGTAATAGATGACGTCACAGTGTCACTCTGGTCAATAATTTGATGGCAAGTGATATCTCGTTTGAAAGGCATTGACATTGGCTACATAGCCATATTAAATTTGTTTGGGTTTAAGCTAATTTCGAGGAATGAATTAAATAAATACCAAAATTATTATTTCAAATTTGTATATTGAAGATTTTTCAGTCCGCCTCTGGCTAGTTGTCAAAAAAATTGACGTTTTTGATTCAATAGTATTTATTGCTTTGCAAAGTTCTTCTGAATAGCTTAAATATTTAATTTTAATATTGTTTAACGAGACGTTTAAGAGTTTAGTTAATGTGTTGTAGACATTTGACTAGGTTTCTTGTTTCATATCTGACGAGTATGACACTGATGATAGCCTAATAGCCGAAAGCGCTTTGCAATTTTAAATAATTTTTTTACATAGAATACAAAAATGTTTTCTGAACATCGTTGGAGAAATTGAGTCCTGTTTTACACCTTTATTTATTTCAAATTTTTCTGATATTTCACCTTGGAATCTTACTTTCCCAGTGATTTATAGGGTCATTTCCACCAATTCCCCAAGCTTCTAAGGGATTACTAGTATTTTTAGTGCTTTAAAATCTAGAGTTTTATGATTAAATTGAATTATGTATAATGAGATGTTGTTGAGCAAGTGAATTATAGAACCACTATAAATTAATTTTATACGGCTTGGTGCTGTTTCAAAGACATTACTGTTACTGTTAGACACTGTAAGTTAAGCACTAATAAGTTTTTCAAGTGTTACGAATGATAATGACCTTTGGACCAAGTGAATGTTGAAGACAAGCAGTTAATCACTATCCATGTGAGGAAGGGTCAGTTTTTGAAGTGCAATTGTAAAGCAGACCAAAAGTGGCAAGAAAAACTCTGACGTTATCCCATTTTTCCTACGAAGCACAATGAAAAACGTTTAGCAACACATTTAAAGTGACCGACAATACAGAAATAGTCATAAGTAGAGCAAGCACAAAACACTACATACTGGGACCACCAAAAAATATTGTCACCGTATTATTTAAGTGTCATAATGCCGTACTTTTCGAGTCCTCTATATATCACGTACGTTAAATGTTTTTCCATCTTATTTTTGAACCAGTATTTAACTTGTTCACTTGAGTTATCAAACCCTCAGTATTACGTACATTCATCAGCGATAACTCTGTCTCAATTCCCACAAATCACATGGCGAAGATGCTGTCAAGATAGTTTTACAAGCAAAAAGGGTGGAAACGTCCGAACTGATTCCGATACGTAGACGGCACTTGTGTGCACATCGCTAGCCCAAATTCCATCTTAGCTGCAATGCGGATCTCTATCGCGAAGCTCAAGACCGACGAGACGGGTATAGATCAACGACCGCCTCTCTCTAATCAACCAACTTAACAAGAGAGTTAATCGACGAAATTTATTCGACGAAAACATTTATTCGAACTTTTTTTTTCAAGATATTTTTGATTGAACGGGTTTATGGTATAACGCTGTGATTTGTTGAATTGAGGATTGAGAATATAATTTTTCATTTAAAAAAAAAAACATGGTAAGTAGTCCAGTAACTGAAGACCTGAAAATAGGCAAACCTATCAATATATTTGTCCAATAATTTTTTTTGGCTTGATTTGTAGGTCTTGACAGGTACTTCAAAGGGAGAAAAAGTTCTCCAAAATTGCCCCTCAGCTAAGGGCCCAAAATGACCCCTAAAGTCACAAAAAACGGTTTTCCGCCAATATCTCCCGAAATACGCAAGTTAGACAATTTTTGTTTAGATAAAAAATGAAGGTCGTTAAATTATCTACAAAAATAGTCTTTCGATTAAACAAGGATCTAGTTTCTTTTTATTCGACCAGCTTGATCTCAATGATGAGCAAAGGAATACAAATATACCTCACTGGCCATTGTGTTTCCAATGCTCTTATTTGTTCCATCTTAACTGGAAATATAAAATCAATTTCAAACAAGAATTCACTTTTTGGTGAAATTTTTGGAACTTTAGCTCTTTACGTCAGGTTATGTTTGAGCGAACAGGGGTCGCGACGCAAAAGATCTGACCGTTACGTCACTTTACGCTACGTTATGTTACGTTGTTACGTTATCTGCCTTGCTTGCGTGCTTGTGCTGTCTCCTTAGTCTCTCTCTCGTTTACGAAGCAGCGATTCATATGCTCCGGCCGGGATTCGAACCCAGGCCGCCCGCGTGGAAGGCGAGCATTCTACCACTGCTATATTAAAATTCTATGCAAAGCTGGTATTCGCAGTGCTGGTGATCTACTTGAATTTGTTCGGATAAATTTTTACTATTATTTCCATAGTTTTTTTTTGCGCGATTGATCTTTTTTGTTCATTTCGAAAAAATTTAAATTATTTTATTCGGAATTTATTTCAATACGATCGCGCAAAAAATGGTATGAGCATCTCGAACCTTGAGGGTAATTACAACGTTTGTATGTAGATTCCTCTCGTAAAATTGGACAAAATGATATGAGGATTAAGGGGTCTAGCACATTTACTTTTCGAAATAAAGGCTGTTGAAATTTTAAATACTTGAATGTTTTAATTCGATAACTTTAAAATGGATGGATAAATTGATTTGACATTTGGCAGGTTGTTTTTAAATGTGAAAGGGCATATTTTGAAAGAATTAGTAGGTTTTGCAACTAGTGTGGATATGATGGCCATATCGCACGAGGACGAAGTTTGAGCACGACGCCGTAGGCGAAGTGCTCAGTCGTTCAAGTGCGATATGGACAATCCACACGAGTCGAGCAGCATATTTTTTCTACGATTCACTTAAGAAAAAATCTAGAAAATAAAAATTTCTATAAACTGTAATATAACTTCAAATTAAAAATTTTACAATTCAATTTTATGTTTCCACTAATTTTGTGGTAAGCGTACAGTTCTTGAATGTCCAATTTGTATAAACTTTGTATAAACGAATGTGTTTATGGAGTACTTAATAGCGAAAAGAAGCGAATCTCTATCGTTGGAATACTTACAGAGTGCCACTCCTGATATTGTAGTTCTAGATAAAAAAAGCCAACTCGGTTGGTTCTTCTAGTGGATTTCGCTGTACCCAATAACAACAATATTTTAGACAAATACAACGTATTTTGGTTACCAGCAAATGCTGAGCAAGTGAAAACTTGAGATAATGTGATAATGAAAATAATAGTGTTGTTACGAAATTTATATTTATCTCACTTCACACATGCTGTAAATAGTATAATAAATAGCAAATATATCAACTATTGCAGTGGAACAGTTTTTTCTGGAGGCACCCTCAATTTCGATAGTTCGTCACGATTCTGAAATATTACACATTTTTCTGCAGTTTTTTGATAACTCGCAATCGAAACATAAAATAAACAAAATGGAATTTAACCTCAAGAGTCAAGAGTAGATGTCAAATCGAGCATTTTTAACACGACTGATTGATGACATTGATTGCGAAATGTTTCTTTTGATAAACTTTATTATTTAAATTTCCTACTCCGACCTGACAGTGCAACTTCAACTCCATCAAGATATAAAATCAGCAGCCCGACAAACGATGATACAAACATGGCAAACACATTGGAATACACACAACACAAAATTACGCACAATTCAACCCACAGTTACCTCTCAGAAGATGCCTCCACTGTCAAGAAAGGACAAAAGCATCATAAGAAGACTCAGAATAGGTCACACCCGGCTAACCCATGGATACCTAATGTCATCACAAAATCCTCCCACCTGTGAATTCTGTGATAGTGCAAGACTTAGAGTTGAGCACATTCTTTTAGACTGCAAACACTACAACTCAACTCGTCGCAAACACAAACTCAGTGGAACTCTTGAAAAGATTCTCGGACTACCTAACCAGTTTAGTGCCGTGATTCAGTTCCTCAAAGACTGCAAACTGTTTAATTTAATTTAATTTCTAACATGTAATTAATTGTACGTACAACAGATCCCGTTTCAGTGGCCACCAGTTGCCAAGACACGTTAATTTTAATAAAAAAAAAATTTCCCAATAACGTGCAACCTACAAATTTCAATATTTACCAAGCTTTACAGTGACAATACGTGACGATACTGAATAGTACAAAATCTCAAGAAAGCAACTAAAACTTGAAATTGCACTCACGCTTCTCAATCCTCAAATTCTAATCATTATAGTCCAAAAATAAAGAATGCCATAAAAACTTCTTTTGACAGATATATTCAGGTCACTAGCCATACTCTCCTCATTGAAATTCCGCAGGAAGACTCCCTTCGTGAATACAATCAAAGATACATTCTTGGAAATCGGAAAGTGTCCGGTCCAAGATTGGAAAGATGTTATCTTTAGGAAGACGAAACGAGGGCGGCGTATTTGCAAGGAAAAGGTGTTAGGGTGGGAATTTCAGTCGGTGCCGGACCACACAATGTGACTTCTGATCCGATTGTGGCTTGGCTTCGGCCTCGTTATTTAGGGTAAAGTGACGTGAGGTTATTGCGAGCTTGTATCAATAATAATTGTCAGAGCGAAACCATTTCTCGATAAATTTAAAGGAGATTGTCTATTTTTAGAGAGGTAATATATTCTACTACAGGATATGGAACGAAATTGATTAATGAATTATGCATTTGTAAGATAACATACAACTATAGTAGATGTTGCAGCTCCTTCTTTCAATGTAGCAAAATAAAATTTTCATATAATTTGCAAAAATGTGTAAGATCTTTTATATTCTGATTATAAACCTGGAGTGAAATTCTGTAAATGGATTTTAAGTCTAGACACGTGAAAAACTTGCTGAGCTGACAAGAGGTAACACAAAGTATCTGCTCAAGTAGCATTTTTCTCAGATGATGGTTCTGAAAATTTCTTTGTAAACCCTAAAAGATCATATTGTAGTTTTGAATTTGCCGAAAAGTCATTTTTGAGCTATAAATATCGCTTTATATTCTTAGAACTACATCGTTATTCATAACACGGAAAGGCCATTTGCAGAAGGTTAAAATAAAATAATTCTGCCCTCACTTTACAACCTATTGGTTCCATGGCTTTGAAGTTTTAAAAAGGTTATATATACAAATAACCCATTTTTAGCAACTTAAACACTTGTATAATACTTATAGATTATTACGATTATTTTAGAACGTTTCACAGTATATGCTTTCAGAACTTGTAAGAGGCTATTGCAAAACCAAAGGACATTTTTTCAAACAAATACAAACCTTCAAGTTTTATAATAAGCTTATAAACATAAGATATGAACTTATGAATATTTTCGAAGCCTTTAAGACTATTTAGTTGTGTTCCGAGACTTGTTAGAAGTACGAAGTGCTTACTTACAGTATGTCTTTTCGGAAATTAGTTAAAAGTTAAAGAGATGATTAAAATCTGGTGTCACAGAGCTGCGATCGATTCGGTCAGTATTGCTGCTTAATTATGACTCATCTTTCGTGTCCGAAATATCTTGCATTTTTTCTTGTTCCATACGAGCAGAGTTGTAAAAGTCTGGTAGTCTTTTGAGTACACATGGATATTGTTTCCAACCTCTACCCGGAACAGAAGATTCTTGTAAAACTTTGCCCGCTTCTGATGTTGGTGGCCATGACATAATTCCATTATTTTCTCACATGCTGGGAACCACCGAAAGGCAAATCTTGCCTTCCTTTATTGTCTGTACGACTTTAAAAGGCATTGTACCTTGAAAAATAATAATAATATGCACTAAGTATATTTACTATTTAGTTGTAATATACAACCGATTATCAAAAATCGAGTTAAACTGATAAACATAATTCAATTCTTAAAATTGTTTGAATAAAGAATGTGAAATCTAAAAACTTACTGTGATATTTTCTAAAAGACACACTGTATACCGTTTCTCTTTAATTCCCGATGATGCGTAGTCATTCCTGCTCTAAGAACCGACAAGAACTAATGAAATATCTATGGCCAAAAACAAGTCACCCTGTCCTACCAATTAGACAATTTTATAACTACAAATCCGCACTAATTTCCAAAAGATCCTACTTGAGTCGTAAAAAATGCATAGGTCATTTGTCGGTAAATTTCGGGACCAATTAGCATTTTTTGTTTTAATTTAGTTGTTGAAACGAGTTTTTGTTTGTTGTGAGCCATATTTTTAATGTGTTTGACTCATTTCATTATTACTATTGTCGAATTTCTATACGTAATTGTTGAGTTTAAATGTGTATGAAACACTAATTATCACAGTACAACCCGACAAATGATTATATTCTGATAAGGTGCAATTTTTTTTTTAATTTTGGATTTTGATTTACCTAGTTCATAAACATTTGCACAATAGGGTACACGCATATATCATATTTTGCTTAGATATTAATTTATAATAGTAAAGTTGATATCAAAAATTACTAGTGATAGGAAATAAACCAGTTTCCATTGGAAGTTACTTCAAAATTTTAAAATAAAATTTCAATGCACTTTCCGACCAACACCCGAGGATTTCCCAACGCAACCGATGATACTTGTGATGTCATATCTCATGTTTGTTTACTTTTGTCAATACGGCCGGTATTGCATTAGGTTCTGTGTAGTTCTGTAGTGTTTATTTTGTATTTTAATCAACTATTAATTGCTTCATCGACGTAAAAATATCATTTTTGTGACCATTACGTGTTTGTGTGTGGACATAAATATTTGATATTTCCGAGGACATTTTAAAACTTTTAGAAGAAAATATTTTATTTATTAGTTCAGTGTTCAGTAACGATTCTTTCATATTTTGTGAGTAAAGATATGGCTAGCGAAGGTTTTGTAAAAGCACAAACTGATAACTTGCCCAAAGAAGACTCACTATTATGCTGCCGAATTTATTAAGTCAAACAGCTGCTTTAATGCAGAGAAAATAAGAGGAGTTGAAGCATTATCGTAAGTACGATTTGAAATATGTATTATATATAATATATACCAACCATATTTCGATGTGTGGTCGTGAGAAAATAATGTTTTAG